>JAHOYR010000006.1:6811330-7080391 GCA_023213295.1 Bruguiera hainesii
TATATATATATATATAGAGACTTAAGAAATGATGGAGGAGAAGTAAGAAAAAGTGATGGAACCATAATATAATTAAAACAATAGAGTTCAAGTAAATAATTATAAAACCTCACTCCTTTGGCACTGACCATTCCTTCAAATCTTTTTATTGGCCATGATCTTTGAATGGTGATGGGAACTATTATCATCTACTTTTGTTGTTTACCATAAAAAAATGAAAAGGTGTGAGGATTTTGTTACTTCTAAGGCAATTATGTTGCTTTTAGGTGTCTATTGTTTGACTTTGAAGTTGGTGAGTTTTGCAATTATTGATAATGCAGGGAAAAATGGGGTATCCTTGAATTGTAGTTTAAATTTCACTTTTTGCAGATGGAAGAAATTTGATTAAAGTTCAGTTCCTTTCAATGCCATTCCATGTGTGGCTTCTACTTGCCAAGGGCGAATGCAATGTAAGATGACGGTTCTGAATAAAACAGTTTTCTGTGCTTGCTATTGACCTGTTATTGTATGGATGATCCGAGGTTTTGAGAATGTTGCAATAAACTTTGATGGACTGCAAGATATGTGAAGGCAATAAGAACATTAGGTGATGCAAATGCCCAATAAAATAGGCATACTGATCTTCTGGGGCTGTTGTAATGTTAGTGTGTTTAGCTGAAATCAAATTCCCAACCTCTGATGCATGATGGTTTCTCGAGGAAAGTAGAGAATGAAATGGAGCCAAATGTGTGCAGATGCGGTCTAGCCAGGGTTGCAAACGCCTTTATGTGCTTACTAGCGTTTAAGGAAACGACCATACTTGTGACTTTAAATGACATTGTTTTAATTAAAGATACATACACTTTTACTTGTTCTAACACAGCCTAGAATATCATAGTGGAATGTTACTAGATTGCCATCTGAACAAATGTTTGAACGGGGTAATAAGCAACATATATATTAATTAGAAGGAAAGCCGAGAAATATCTGCTGTCTTTGTTATTTAGAGAATTTGCTTGTTTTTTCTTGCTCTTGGTTTTTTTTTTTCTGAGACATACATAATGATTAGCTCGTTTGAGGTGTCTGACAAAGGGTTTTTAAGCTCTCTGGAAAACTTCTAAGGCTCAACGAACCGTTGTAACCGAGATCTCTTGTTAGAAATTAAGTTAGTTACAATTTAAACCAAATCTAAAACGTGTTCTTATGGTAGCACTAAGTTCGGTCGATTAATTCGATCTCTTGGCCAACATTTAGTTTTCTATAGTTCATGTGCCTTTGTCAATGTAGAATAGGTTCGATTAGCTAACCTAAACCTAAACCTTTCAGTTCAATATCAACCTTTTATAGTAAATACTCTAAAATTTTGGTAAAAATTGTCTCTTTCTAGTTTCTTCAATCTTCTTTGGTTCATTTGATTAATTATAATATGTTTGATCAACTAATCTAGACTTTCGATCAAAATTTTGATTCTGTTGATTCCCTCCTTAGATTCTTGATGATTTCACTCAAAGGCATTTTAAAAATAATGAGTTAAAAAATTATAAAATTTTTAAAAAATTGTTAATATATTTGAAATTTAAAAATTTTAATATAAATATTTATATGTATACCTCAGATCATGTAGATATACAATCATTGATGAATTGACATACTCAACTAAGTCAATTATGGGTAGACAAATCAATCAAGTACGCATGATGTATCAAAATCTTTTATTTTTCTATTTTATTTCGTTTAAAGAATTCATTTTGGTTTAGCCACTCTGCTTTTTAAAATAATTATTATCTCTCTTTTAATTATTATTATTATTTTTTTGTTAAGAAATTTTGACTTTATGTTGCATTGAACTTGTGTCACACTACGAAGTATGTTGTTATCTTCATGCCTACGAATATAACTACGGGATAAGGTCACGAATGCGTCACTAATTTTGTAGATTTCGTGACTTTGAGTAACCCATTTTCAATTTGTCCATTTTAAGTCCTCGACTTCTAAAAATGGGCCAATTTGAAATTTCCTTCGAATTTTGGTAGTCCATATCCATTAAGTGCAGCAAAAACAGGACCCTCGATAGAATCTTCTGCTCTCCCAATTCCCAAATTACCAACTCTGGCATGGATCCATCTTAACATGTAAAGAACAATTCTCGTTGCCAGGACCAGCTTCCTAGGATTGCACCGTGGTCTCAATGTTGCATGCCAAAGTTTAAAAAAGGACCAACAACTAGCAACCGGCATAACAGTGGACAGGGAGCCCGGGTTGTTTGAAAATAGAAGGTGCTCATTGAAGCTCATGTCCTTATCTCGTCACCAGCCCGTGTGAATGACGAGAACAACAAAATTTCCATGATGCAAAATTTCCAAACTCGGCGTATGGGCGAGTCAATTCTCGGCTCATAAAAATAACCATGACCATATGACCGAACCTACTTTGAGGGGCCTGGGGGCTCTTGGGGATTTGGGAATTTCGAAAAGGCCAGGACTGGAAGAGAGGAGAGGAGGGGGGGGGGGAGAGGATGAGAGTGACGGTAAGAGGACTGAGAGTCAGGTGCCATGTGTGTGGCTAGCCTTTGTGTGTTAATGGAGTAAACGGAAAACTCACATTAATCCATCTTCCAAAGTTCGTGACTTAAAGAGGACAAATTGAGAGCTTGTGACCCAAAATCAAAAAATTAAAAAATTTTGTGATTTAGTAATGGAATTATACCATATACCCATCTGCTCTTTTTGCGGTTAAAATATTTTTTTTCCTAATTAACTCTCTTAAAAGGATATAAAATGTTCGTTTTAGTTAAACTGATACAAAAAGGTTATGCTTTCATAACCGTGCTCTCAATGGTTATGTGATGTCGACCATTCTCAAAAACCAGAGCTTCCATGTTTGGTAGGGCTCGGGGGATTGTGGAGGAAGGATAATGCTTATTAATATTAATGTTGACTCTAGGGGTAAAACGTTGACCGTTCGTGAGGGCATGCATGTGGGAATGGTCTGCAAATTCAAAGTCCTGGCCTTCTTAGTTGAGATTTGAAACTGCCCAGCAAAGAAGTAATGGACAAATGATTAATAAGTCTTTGACAGTTAATTGTTCTAAACTGAGTGACGAAAGCATGAGCCAATACACATGTAAAACAAATAAACAGCACCCAACTGACTCAATGATTAGAATAAAACTACATGAAATCTAATATTTAATGACACTTCGCTTTCGGGTTCTAAAGTCCAACCGTCCTCTTAAGAATAGTCAGATTGAGATTCAAAAGCTAGGGAGTTTAGGGTTAGAATGCTAGTTTTTCTTCATTTATGCTTGGATGATTAAGTTTACATGTTAAATCCGGTTAAAGTATTGACTTGAACGTATAGTTTCTTTTTTTTTTTCTTTTCAATTTTTTCTTTTTTATGATAATTATTGAGTTTAACCTTCCTTAATAGTTCAAACTATAATGTTTCAAACAAGTTACATGGATTAGGCCACGTGTTTTAGATATTAGACTATTTATTATATTATTATGGTAATTGATTGTATATTTTTAATATATAATTATAATTAATAATAAAAACTATACATTTATATCTAACAATCATAATATATAGTGATATATAGTATAATGCGGATGTGCTTTTTAATACGTCAACTTTAGTGTAATGAAGCTACATTATTGGAAAAGGTTTTCATGAATTCATTTACTTCAGCTGCAATGGGCTGGCTGGTTAATTAATGTCACAAACAATGGTCAAATAATGTCGGTTGGAATTTCATAGCGACATCACATGCAATGGTCTATGAATCTTGATGAGAAAGGGTCGGCCTTGTTTTTTTCCTTTTTTTTTTCACCAAAAAATTATTAGTTATCATTTTTGCATAGTCAAATCAATGATCATTGATAAACTTCCTGATTCAAATTTTCTGGTAAAAATATTTACTATCAAAACAGTAATAACTTAAATATATATATATATATATATATATATAGAGGTAATGTCAGTACATATTAACTATGTTTTTTTTTTGGGTATAAATTATTAAAATCAAAGGCTGCATGCATATATTTAAACCTCTCTTAGGTGGCAAAAGATTTATAATATTTCTGGTAACATTAATCTGCTATACATACATGAAAGAAGAATGAAATAAAAAAAAAAAAAAAGAAAGAGATTATTGAATTCAAAAGTGTTTAATATTATATTGTATTTTGTATGTGTATCAGAGATGTCAGTAGGTGCCATACCTATTGACCTTTACACCACTCCAGAAAAGACATTCCTAGAAAAAGCTTACCCCCCCTCACCTGCTTTCAAATAATCAAATTGAAATTGGAAAATAAACATGTCTTTTAGATTGAATAAAATCGCACAGCTGGCGATGCATAAAATGGTAAACGCTTCATATGGGTCGTTCGTGAGATGCAGATTTCCACGCCCCACGTTTCCCTCTTCTTCTTTACAATCCTTGTCAAAAAGCAACCACACGGATACAAAAATAGTAATAAATATAATTGGACAAAATTAATAAAATAATATATGTTTTTTTTTAATTTTTTTTCTCTTTCCATTAATTCATTTTTATACTATTATAATAATATATATTATTTTATTAATCATATCTAACTTTGTCTCTTTCTTTTTGTTCCATTAATTTATCCTATATTTTTTTCTCTTAATTTCCTATTTATTTATTTTTTCAAATGCTGGAGCCCATGGAACAGTTGGGGTGTAAGCCTGACAGAGATGTTGTGATCATGCTATTTTGGACCCTTTGGAGTGCTTCTCGATGGGGATCCCCTGTCACTCCATTAATGTTTACTCCATAGATTAGTGTCTCCCTCCCTCCCTCTCTCCTCTCTCTCTCTCTCTCTCTCTCTCTCTCTCTCTCTCTCTAGCTTATGTTGCTTGAGTCCGCCAATTTTATGGCCCGAGTCTTGATTACAGCAAGTCTCCATAAAAAAATAATTAAAAAAAATTTGAAAAACATACAGCTAGGGTCATTGTTGTCTTCATATTCTAATTTGTCATGATTGATGATGGATATTGACTCTAAACCCTTTTGTTTAATAAGTCAAAGTCATATTTTATCAAAAGAAATAAAGCCATTATAAGTACAAGAGAATAAAAATAGATAATAAAACAAAAAAAGATAAAATAAAATCATGTATTAAAATTAAATTATCTAGTGATTCTTTACCTTGCTAAATAATCTACAACAAAAATATAATTTCTGTTAACATATTTGAAATATCAATAAATACAAAGATTGAGATATATATATAGCATTTGAACCACTTATAAAAAAAGAAAAAGAAAAAAACTGTTTCAATGTTCAGAACTGCAACTCATTTTTATCAAACCATGTCAGGGCAAATAGAGAATCAAATTCTAAGATGAAGGGCATATTCTTCAATCCTTCATCTGATGTCATCAATTCAGTAACTTTGAGGATTGCCAACAGTTTAGCATGGTTAGAATCGACTTCACCCACTAGCACGATCATGCACAGATGAAGTGGTCAAGAAATAGAATGCCACCAATGCCCCACGACCCTGTTTCCCAATAGTTGAACCATTAATGTTCCGTTTCCGGGGTAACGTGGTTTGGTGGGGGAGGGGGGGTTTCGAGCCCACTGTTGTGGAGGTCCCAACATTAGAGCATCAGCCGAGAGAAATAAGGAAAGAGTTTCAGTAGAGTAATTGTCATATTAAGCCGAAGATTAAGCTTCACAAGAATCAGATCAAGCTCGTTTACCATTTTATAACCTCATTTCTGGAGACATTTTGTTCTTTTCGTAGTCAAAATGTTCAGGCCACGACAAAGAAGAGAGAGATCCAAATATGCCGCCGGGGATAACAAATAAACAAACATGCCGAGTGGCTGGAGCTTCTCAAATTATTGTTAATTTTTGGACCTCTGCCTAGACGTGTTTATTATATATTGACCACAACATTGACTTTTGCCGTCAGAATTGTTCCAATTGGATAATTTAATTTTTACTTCGAGACAGACTTGTATGCAATTTTTTTTTTTTTTATAAATTTTTTTGATTTGAACTGATGAGATCAAATATTTTGCAGATGACTCCTTTACAAACGTTCACGTTGTCTTGAGGTGTCATAGTGTTAGAATTAGGTGTCTGTATTATATCAAAAACTTAAAATTGTAAACGTATATATAATTTTAATTTTTTCAAATATTCTCATAACTGGATTTAATTTTTAAGAGGCTGCACCTATTATTAACGCAATGAGTCGGAGTATTAAATCCAAGATTCAAAGATGATGGTGACAAAGCTAGCCTACACATAAGACGGTTGAAAATTTATCACGATACACCACGAAGTCCAAAGCATCCGGGTATAGCACAGAAAGGGTAGTTGTGCCCTGAGAATATTTTGGGGGTGTTTGTCTTTGTTTTTGACCACATCGAATCATCTTGGATTTTGATCAGTTAGTTGCCTGAAGAGGGGATAAGCAACAATCTTATTTTACACGAAAGCATCCATGAAAACACCAATTTACAGGACACCCTTTTTGATCGCAAATATTTATCAATTATAGACCCATAATTAGTTTACCATCAACTATTAACATATGCTGGAGTCACTTTACTAGTTTAATTAGCTCAATTGAAAGCATTTACTAACTTCCAAGGCCATGCAGATGTACACTTTAATAGAGCCATAATTAGCTTACCATCAAATATTAATATATGCTGGAATCACTTTCATAGTTTAATTAGCTCAATTGAAAGCATTTACTAACTTCCAAGGCCATGCAGATGTACTTGATTTTTATTTTTTTATTTTTAATTTTTAATTTTTCAACTTTGCGTGTGATACACTCTATGCCCCCAACCTATTCCAGCTACCTGGAATCCAATAATTAATTAAACCCACCTTTTTATTTTTTAGTTTCCTTTTTCTATTTCTCTCCTCTATGGCCTGGCACTTTTCATGTTATTTATTTTTTTACGTGGCCTTTGGGCGAAGGGGGCAGACGTGCAGTAGCTAGCCGTGTGGTCTCTATACAATGTCTAGGCATCTAGGATATTGATTTAGTCTTCTTCTTTTTTTTTTAATTTTTATTTTTATTATCTTCTTAGGTACTGTAGCAGTCAATGGTTAAAGGACAATTCTTAGCATAACAGTAGAGTTATTTTACCGTGAATCGCAAATCGCAAGTAGTAGCTTTTTTGTTTTTTGGGACAATAAAGATACAAATGTCAATAATTTACTTTTCTTTAGACTTTGCACTTTACAGAATCTATATTCTTTTAGTCAAAATGAAAAGTCATTCATTACAATAGTAAAATCAAGACGAGCGTGAAATTATCATGCAGTTCAAAACTCGGTGTACCCTTCACTGTATTGCAAATGCGAGATGAAGGGGGTGTTCGTTTTTGCATTTGGCATTTACTATTGTTGTTTATTTTAAATCAAAAAAGTAGTAGAGTGTTTGGTAAGCTTTTCGAGTTTGCTGTTACAGTTGCTTTTTGTGCCAAATAACATCTTCTTAGAACAGTAGACTTGACCTACTTTTTAAGAAAAACAACAATTGATGATAATTTTTGACTAAATTATTTCTAACAACATTAACTTCTTTGAGCAATGATTGTGTGAGAACTAAGAAGACTGATTATGAATAACGATAATCAACTCAATTTTTAGAATCTGTGCCCCCACAAAAATCCAAAGTTACGATCACCATATTTGTGTTTAAAATTTCTGATAGACAACTTAGAACTAATTCATACAACACACACGTTTATACAATGTTATGAATTCCGAAGCTCAGAGAAAGTGAAAATGAAGGGCGACATGTGATGCAACTGAGTGAGTTTTTGAATTTTCTAATACTATCTAGGAAAAGAAAACTGGAATTCTTCATAAAGAAGATTCCAAATTTCCAAAATTCATAATAATAATAAAACAAAATTGTAATAGTATCTAGTATCAATATGGAAAAAAATCGAAAGCTTTTGTTATGCTAAAAACAAAGGTGGAAAAAACGGTCATTGATAATTCATTGTTATCAAATTTCAGGGCTTCGGTTGCGGAGCAAAATTCAAGTTTATTGATATTGCAATATTGAAGTTTATTCAAGTTTACATACATTTTTTTTTTATTGAAATCAAAATATTTAAATTTGTCAACCCATTCTTAATCTACAGGCTTTTGTCGTAGGTGTTAACTTAGTTAAATTGTATTAGGTTGAATAGTTGCAACGCATGAGTTATTTTCCTTGATGAACCGAAAATTGCATATGCTTGAAAACTTGCTGTAGATTAAAACACAATTTTTTTTTTGAAGTATAGTAACCTTTAAATCAAATAGTTACTCCGGTAAATAATGGCCTTAAAAGATATATATATATATATTTTTTTTTGTCAATACATTAACAAGTTAGTAATATATCATCAAAACTTAATCATTATTACTGTAAAATGTATTTTGTTTATAGTATGTTTTGTTCATAAGGTACTTGCATTTTTTTATATTATTTTTTGTTCAAAAGACATTACATTTATTACATGCTATCAAATTATTTTGATTTTTAAGTTAGTTTCAAAAAACTTATTACGTTTACTACATTGCTTATTTTTTTTTTTTCCATATAATAATGATTAAGTTTTGATGATATATATATATATTGTCAATACATTAACAAGTTAGTAATATATCATCAAAACTTAATCATTATTATATGGAAAAAAAAAAAATAAGCAATGTAGTAAACGTAATAAGTTTTTTGAAACTAACTTAAAAATCAAAATAATTTGATAGCATGTAATAAATGTAATGTCTTTTGAGCAAAACAAATATAAAAAAATGCAAGGACCTTATGAACAAAACATACTATAAACAAAATACATTTTACAGTAATAGAATTTTGAGAAGAAAAAAAAAAACAAGGAGTTCCAAATAAAATAACAAAGAATCACAAAATATATAGTGATTCTTTCATATATTTAATAAAATTGTAATTATGTTGTTTAGATATGAGTGTTATTGTCTTAAAAATTTATAAAATTGTGGTGTGTTTTCTCTCCTTTGTGTTGGGTTTTCATACTGCACCAAAATACAATAATTACCAAACTTAGGCTTAAGTTATGCATTTTCAACAATTGTAAATTTTAAAATTTATCATATAGTAATAAATTTATATTTAATTTAAGATATAAATTTTTGAATCACACCTGTAATCTCAAATACATTTTATTTGAAAATTGGCTAGTGGAGGTATCCATACTTACAGGTGTCAAAAGTTAACACAACCCAAATAATTTATTTGTTTAAGACTTGACTTGACTTGTCCTATATTAATTAAAAAAGTTAATAACCCATAATTTAATTCCATTAGTTAATAACTCATAATTCAACTCTACTACAAACAAAAATAATACACAATTCAAATAATTTAAATTTTATCTTTTTAAAAAAATATTTACGGTTAAAATTAAAAAATATAAAGTCAATTCAAACAATTTGATTTAACTCATTTAAAATTTCACCCAATCAAATTTTTATTAATTAAAAAAGTGAAAGACCCATCATCTTATTCGACCAAAAATTGAAATACCAAAATTCTAATAATTGGTATTAAAAACAATCTAAAACTTAAGTTACATAAAATTTAAAATATTAAAACTCAATGAACCTAAAATTCAAAGTTCCCAAAACTCGACCTGCCAAATCTCCCCCAATCCTCCTGTTTTCTACCTCCACCCACAGTGGGCACTCCCTAGTGACACAGTTACCCCCCCAGAGAATGCCAACGAGGAAAAATAGAAAGGGCAGAATTGCCTTTTGATCGTGAGGGGTGGGGGAAAGCAGCCAGTAAATCAAAATTAGAAGGCGCGAGTATCTGCTGTGGAGAAAAAAGAAAGCGCATGCTTTGTTCTTATTCTTCTTTTTAATTTTTGGCAAGCATTATAAAATAATATTTGTTAAATATTTGGTGATAAATGGAGCCTGAAATTCCTAAATCTCCAGGCACGCCACAAATGGAGGCTTATAAATTCCTAAATGAAATAATCCAAAAAAGTCTTTAATATTTATGGAATTTTGGAGTATGGGAATTTGAACCTCTTAGGCCTCGGTTTGACATGAAATTCTCGGTTTCATTTTGGTTCTCATTCAACGATGATAAGTTCTCATGTTTTCTGATTGGGCTTTTGGGTTGCAGACACTTGCAGTGGCACCAAGAGTGAGGACCGTACGGAAATGAATAATCATGATCATCATCTATCAATCAGCTCCCAAAAAGAAATGCACGCACGAACTTGAAAAGAAAAAATATAAAAAGAAAGAGGAAGCTTTACAGAGTTGCAAGTTCCAAACCATGTGCTGTCAAAAGAAGAAATGTTTGATATTTTATCATTCACCAGAGACAACACAGACCCCCATGAACTCAACAATGTCTTATCTGAAATCTCTCTCTCTCTTCCCTCCACCACACCTCACCCCATCAAATCTTTTCTTGATTTTACTTGCAGCCAGTCAGCATATGATTCATTTTCAGTAGTAGGCGTACATGTTCGTGCCCTTCTCCTGTGTCTCTTTACCGTCGATGATGAAATTGTTACTGTTGCAGCCGTTAATAGCACTGTCACTGTTGCTGCTAATTAGTTGCTTAACATCCTCAAACCCATATTCTAATGGGGTTTCTCCAAAATACCCATTTGGTTTCTCTGCTGCCCACTGGTTCAGGGTTTCTCCTCCATTGTTGCCGTAGCTTATCATGAATTTCTGGTTCTCTTCATGATACCCACTTGGGATGTAGCTTTGAAATCCCATATTTTCTTGTTTGATCTCTCTGCACCCATAGCTGATCTGACTACAACTCCCTTCTGAATTCGAACTGCAACTTGCTTCGCTTCCAAAACTGAGGAAGTTACTCTCTTTCACTGGCTGATAGCATTGCACTGGTGGACTAACCAAACACTCTTGGCTTAGTAACAAAGATGAGGAGTTAGTGGCTAAGGTGGTACTGCCAGTGTTACCAAAAATATTTGAAGAGATGGGTGAAATGGGGTCGAAGGCAGTGAAAGACTTAGCAGAGGGATAATAAGATGAGTGATTAGTGCCATCAAGAAGGTCTTTGAAGAGTAATGACGGTGAGTGAGATGGCAATATTGTGGGGGTTTGATGAGAAGATGGGAATGGTGGGGGTTTTCTTTGAGACTGATAAGGAGCCATGGCCATGAGCTTCTTCTTGAGCTTTGTGTTCCAGTGGTTCTTGATATCATTGTCCGTCCGTCCTGGTAACTGAGCAGCTATTATTGACCATCTGCAAGTTTTGCAAGTCACACAAAAAACAAAAAAAAAAAGGTTACAGAAAGAAGTATACCCTTGACTCTTGTGCAGTTGAGCTTTCACTCAACAGCTGTAAGTAGACGGTTGAAATTGGACTAAACTTGGCATGCATGCAGAGCCACAATAAAAAAAGGCCAGATTCCTGATACGGGTAAGACTATTGTTTTTCTTTTTTGCTAGGAGGACAAACAAGAGAAGAAACCTAGAGAGTATATATCCTCCCTTCGTCTTTACTACCATTCATCTAGATAGGTTCATTAGTATGTTTCAGTCCAATATGCCATAGTTAATCACGAAGAAAAATGAGAAAAAAAAAAGAAGGATACAAATTGCCAGTTATTTTTGGTAATGTCCTGGTGAAATTATGGATGACAGAGAAAGCCAAAAAAAAGAAAAAAAAAAGAAAAAAATACAAAGTTACAGAATTTATGAAAATGGAAATAAATGTACCTGCTTCCAATGCTAGCAAACAGGCTGCAGATTACCCTATCCTCCTCCTCAGTGAAGCCGCCATGTCTAATATTGGGTCTCAGATAGTTTAGCCATCTCAATCTGCAGCTCTTCCCACATCTTTTCAGACCTGGTCATTAAAAGAACCAATTTCCATGTAAAAACAAGCAAGAAATCAACAAACTCTGCGTGTGTGTGTGTGTGTGTGTATGAGAGAGAGAGAGAGAGAGCTGGGTTTGAGGGTAAAATGGGACTCTGATTCATGTTTGAGTTGATCTTACCAGCTTTTTGAGGTAGAGCAATCCAATTCCCACCAGTTCCATATTTCTCTAGGTGCTCCTTAAGCTTTGCATCCTCTTCTGGCGACCATGGTCCCTTCTTTACATTTGCTTTATCACAACAAGGAGCCCTTCCCATCTCTCTCTCTCTCTCTCTCTCTCTGATACTTCTCTGAGATCTCTCTCGTGGTTGGATCAACTAATATATCCTATAAACTACTAGTTATTATAAGAAAACCAAGGTCCCACTTTCTGCATCAACTTTGTTGCTGGGGGTCTGGCTCGTGTCTCTTGATAAGAAGCGTGTGTTTGGACAGTAAGAAAGCATTAAATAAATAAACAAATGAAAAAAAGACAGAGTGCTTATTTATTCAAGGATGTATGCAAGTCAAAATGATTTACATCTTCAGTCCGTTTCCAACTTCTGGCGTAATTAGCCTTAGGTAGAAAGTACACGCAAAGGGGGTACTAGATTAATTAAAAAATTTAATTTCTTATTTTAACTCTTAATCCAACCCCTATTTCACTGGACAGAAAAAAAAAAAAAAGAAAAAAAAGAAAAAGAAAGGCCTAACCCCAACCCTCCCAGTTCCTGTAACGAGCAAAACTCGGTATACGAACTTGGACCCATTGGCTTGCAAACTGGAGTTTAATTATAAGAATAAGAATAAATATATATATATTTATATTATTTATTAATAATTAATAATTATTATATATAAATAAAAAATTTATTAATTATAATTAATTATTATAATTATATGTTCATTTATTTGGGTTTGTATAATTTTTTTCATATAAACTAATAATTTCCTTTTAAGAAAAATTGAGCGGATGAGAGTATTCGCATGACACTCCTTCGGCATATTTCATATATTTTAAAATTTACTCAATAAAAGAGTGAAAGTAAAAAAAAGAAAAAAAATGGAAATGTGTATTAAATACTTCTAACATATTTGTCTGATTTTTAACGCACATGTTAAATATTAATATGTCAATATATATGAAGCATATCAAATTAATTTTAAAATAATTAAAAATAATATATGTAATAATTTTTTAATAAATATAACGAATAATATAATGATAAAAGATAAATATTTTTTTCATTTTATTAATTATATTGATTATTTTAAGTTATAATTTTGTAAATATTATATTATCTTAAATGTATATGTAATATATATATATTTAAAATTCTTAACAAAATATTAATTATAATATAAATTAATATGATAATTATTATAAATTATAAGTTTTAAAAAAATTGATATTATTAAAAATATTTAAATTACGTACACTTATAAAATATATTTAATATATATTTTACAATTATATATGTATTGGTATTTGTATCTTAATTTTTTTAATATTAATATGTCATAGTGTCAGTATCCTAAGGTATCTGTATCATTGTGTTAATCTTTATACTTGAACTGGTTTAACCAAATACAAAAAATGCCCTTGCCCACGCCTTTCCTCTCTCGGAACGCATCCAAAGTCTCATTAAGAAGAAATTCAACGAGCAATTCATGCACCGATAGCAACAGGCCTTTGAATTGTGACATTTTCCAAACTCGAGACTAAGTGGGTGTCTACAACTAACGGCTTCAACTTTTGGTAGATATTAAATTCGAACCACCCATGTCAATAGCCTTTTTTTGAAAGAAAGAACGACAATATCAAAAGGTACACCTATTATTTATATTTCGTGTAGATGCTTACGAGGGTTCATATTAATAGGTTACCTACCCGGAGTCCATGTTTTATATCATTTCTTTTTTTTTTTTTTTTTTATAAACAAGCCGCCATTGATCATACGAAGAACCGTATGCATATAGGTACGATAATTTATATCCACATGATATATTTTTCTCGTAAGTTTATAGATAAGATAATTTGTACCCTCATGATATATATATATATATATACACACACACACACACACACATAAATTGATTGGTGACATAGAAGCGACTCGGAAGAACAGATGCATTGCTGCATCCGCGAGAAGCACACACACACACACACATAAATTGATTGGTGACATAGAAGCGACTCGGAAGAACAGATGCATTGCTGCATCCGCGAGAAGCGTTAGTGTAGTAAAACTCCCCAAAAAACATATTTGACATACGAAGTTTGGCAAAAAAAAAGGAAAGAAAAATAATAATAATAATAATAAGTCTTTTATATGACGATTATTGATTTTGCGAATACATCTGATAGCAAGATTTTATCAATAATTCCAGTTATTCGTAAAATTTAGTTATAGAATTTATTAATGAGAACAAATAAGGTTACACAGGCAAGAAACAAATAATAGAACACAGGTTCAAACGCAAACTCTTATTTATCCCTTTTCTTTGCTAAAAGAGAATCAGCAAAAATATAATTTGCTTTTTCTTTTTTTTTTAATGTACAGTTAGTTACCTTCAAGTTATTGGCCTTCAATTGGAGCACAATCAATTACCTAAGGTGAACTAATAACATGCAAATATCCTATCAGATTCTTTATCCTTACTTTCATGAATTGATGGTAAGGTGTTTGGGACTGGCAACTTAGACTTATCAATGACACACCCTTTGAATCCGAGACGCATCATAGCTATTGGCAGAGATGGTGAATTGAGAAGAGTGCAAAAAAAGTGAGCAACCCATTTGTTGCAGAGGTTGTTGTGGTGCATACGATATATATATATATATATATATATAGCATTTCCTTGTTAGGTGCCATCCTTTACCTCTTGTGGAGCAAATAATGCATAGGAATAGTTGCTTAATAGCAATACACCAATTCGAAAGGAACCTTTTGGATGTTGTAGGCTGCAAAAATCAACCTTGCAACTAGAGTCACTGAAGATCGTAAAGGCATTCCCAAAACAGAAATGGTAACACACATTTGTAGTGAACATTCTTAGAAACCTTTTATGTTGATAGGCACATATAGCATATGTGCCATTTAATGAAAGGCTCGATTATTCTCTTTTTTCACGTGAGTGGTCAGTCCTTATCCTTGCATATTTTAGGGCCATTTAGCAATAATTATAGAAATACCCATGTCCTCTCGGAAGGTCATACTTATCTCAACCAACTTTGAACTTATGCTCTTCATTTCCAAAGTATTAGAATGTTCCTAAACCCTAAACCTATAATATAGGTAAGAAAGTGACATGGTAGAAATTTTGTGTAATATCAATTGACTTAATAATATTTTAAATTCAATTCAATTGATCAATATTGATTAAGTGACTAGTATTTATTGTATGAAATTCAAGGTTTTAAATAGTACTTTTTAAATTCTAATATTAGAAGAAATTCTAATGCCAAATTATTGATAAATGATGTTCTTTAATTAATCATGTCAAAATTTTAACTTTCAGTATAGGCTTGTGAGTCGAATTAACTTAATTTTAAATGTAAGTGAAAAGAAAAAACACTTTAAGTAGAATCAATTTGAATTAAAAAATGCTCAAATAAGTTTGTATGGTATAAAATTATATATCAGAATAATAAATACTATCATTTCTAATCAAAGTCTTACCCTTGAATGTAGTGTGATGAAATGAAAAAAAGGATAAAAGGGAATGACAATTTACATAATTTTACTCAACTCCCAAAAATGCATTAGATATCTAGTATAATATAGGATAGTATAAGATATGTTAGACTTATCTCATTATATCTTTTGTTTGGTAAATCATTTGAATAGATTTGTGTAAAATTATTATCTCATGTTTGTAAGTTAATGTTATCTCATATATTTGTAACTATTCCATAAAATAAGACAAGCATATTTTTTGAAATATCCCTCGTATGAAAACATATAATATTAGTTACAACTCTTCTTAATCCTTTATCTTTACTCTTGTTATTGTTTTAACCACTATTACTTTTAGTTTTTGACCCTTGTTATTGTTTCCAACCTCATGACTACCACTATTGCCTATGTTTCTCTCTCTCTCTCTCTCTCTTTCTCTTTCACCTTATCTCTCCCAATTTTTATTCTTTTTTTCTTTCATTTTTATCTCTCTTTTATCTCTTTCTCCTAGCTCTTTCTCTGTCTCTTCCATCGCTCTATTTTTCTCTCTCTATTTTTTTTCTCTTTAACTCTTTCTCTATGATTTTTCCACCTTATTCTTAACATCTCTTTTTCTTATGTCTCCAACTCTCTTTTCCATTTCTCTCCCTCATTTGTCATCTCTTACTCTTTTTCATCTCTTTATCTTTTCCTCTCTTTATCTCTATCTCACTTCCATCACTCTATCTATTTTGTCTCTCACTCTTATATATTTAATTGTCTTTCATATTTTTCTTTTATATTTTCTTCATCTCCTTTTAAGTTTCATCTCTTAAAAGAAAAAAGAGAGATAAAAAAAGAAAATATAAGGGGGAGAGAGAAAAGAGAGAGAAAGATAAAAGAGAAAGAGAGAAAGAAGGAAAAGAGAAAAGAGATAAAGATAAAGAGATAAAAATGAAAAGTGGGAGATAGAGAGAGAGAGAGAAAAAAAAAGAGATAGAATTTAAAGATAAGAGTGAAACAAGAAAAACAAGAGAAAAGTGATAAAAAAATGTAAGAGAGAGAGTGTGAGAAATGAAATAGAAAGATAGAAATAAAAGAGAAAAGGGAGTGAGATAAAGGAAGAGAGACTGAAGATAAAGAGATAGAGATAGAGAAAAATGAAAGAGAACATGGTAAAATGATAGATGAAAAGAATAGAAAAATAGAGATAAAATTGGGAATAACACAAAAGAAAGACAAAAAGATAAAAGATAGAGAGAAGAATGATGAAAAAATAAAGACAAATATAAAAAAATTAAAGAAAAAGATGAAAAAAAATAAAAAAAAGAAAGATAAAGAAAAATAGTTAAAAGAGATAAAAAAACTAGAGAGATAAATGAGAACAATAGAGAAAAGAGAGAGAGAGAGAGAGAAATAAAGATAAAGAGGTAGAAAATAAAACTAGAGTTTGAAAGATAAAGAGAGAAAAAAGAAAGATATAAGAGAAAAGGAGAAAGATATAAAATAAAAATAAAGCAAAAGAGGGAAGGAGAGATTAATAGAGATGAATAAAAGTAAAAAAGAAAGAAATTAAGAGACAGAAAGAAATAAAAATGAAAGAAATAAAGAAGAGAGATGGTGAGATTGAAAAAAAAAAAGACAAAAAAAGAGAGAGAGAAAAATAAGAAATAAAAACAGAATTAAAAGAGTAATATAAAGAAGAAACAAAAGAGAGAAAAAAAAAGGTAAAAAATAATGAGATAGAAATGAAAGAGAGGGAGAAAGATATGAAAAATAAGAGAGTTTAAAAGACAACATAAGAGAGAGATGAAAAAGAAGGAAAAAAAAGTGATGTAATAGAGAGAGAAGGAAGGATAAATAACAAAAAGAAATAAAGAAAGGAAAAGTAAGGGAGATAAGAATTATGAAGATGTTAATGTACAAATGATCATTTTGATTTTGATTTTTAGCCTTACAAAATCAATTTAATAAGTATTTTATATAATTAATTAAAATTTAAAATATTTA
This sequence comes from Bruguiera hainesii, assembly GCA_023213295.1. NCBI lineage: Eukaryota > Viridiplantae > Streptophyta > Magnoliopsida > Malpighiales > Rhizophoraceae > Bruguiera > Bruguiera hainesii. Next base: position 6,828,870 of record JAHOYR010000006.1, read on the forward strand.
TAAATACTATAAAATTATTAACAAATAAAATAAAATAATTTTGATATTTAATTTTTATTCTTTGTGATACAAAATAGTTAAAATAAATAATAAAAATAATTAATTACACTATAAAAATAATAAAGTTGTTTTAATATGTTATATTATCGAGTGCTTTCCAAACACATTATAAGATAATGATCTAACCTATTATATATTGTCCTATGTTATATTATTTTAGACTATCTAATTTGTATATCAAACAAGCTGCAATAGTTTACAATGGATCAAAAAATGAGTAATTTTAATTAATAAAGGAAGTCAATTATTATTATTTAAGATAAATGAATTTGAGAATTAGACATAGATGCTTATGTGTGATGGATAGCTCATGGTCTATGTAGCATCAATATGTTACACATAATGCATATCTTATAGTCCATGCTAAAATAATATGAATATAAAATAATAATAATAATGATAAATTATTCTTTGTTTGTTTGTTTTTTTTTTTGTTTTGTTTCTAAAAGGCTTGGACTTTAATGATGTTATAGAAATTTTGGATATCTCCACAAATTTTGTTTACCAATATTGTCATCTTATGGATGAATAATTCTGGATAAAGATCATGGAGTCTCAAGTTACTATACATATAATTTGGTGATAAAAGTGTTGTATTCTTAATTTTATTATCAAGATTGAAACTCTTGTTTTAATAAATCAACAAAAATACCATTAAGACCCATAAGATGTTTTAGTCCAACCATTGTCACAATGAAACAAAGCAATTTTACAATGTTGTAATACCAAATAGTGTCTTAGCAAAAAATACATCCAATTGTTTTGAAAATAATATTTCATGGGTGTTAGGTTTTACTTTCATATTTGTTGGCTTAATTGTCAATAATAGTAAATAAAAGGTTTAGTAATTATTTTTATAATTTAGTGATTGCTAGCAAGGTAGTGACTTTTGCATCAGTTAGTCTAGAAGAAAGTGGGGACAAAATCACTCATAACAATGAAATGAAATGTAAAAGGGATAAAAGAATCAACTTTCTAACAAAAAAATACACAAGAAAACTAGAAAATAAAAGAACCATCAATCATATATAATACATTTTGTCAAGATTTTTGTGTGAATAGAATAATTCTTCAATAGTATTAAAAGATGTATAATAATGTATATATATATCATAAAGATGACTAATTAACCATCCTTAAGTTAAGATGTATACTGTGTTAAAAGGAAAACTTAATGAATAAGAATAAAACAAATTGATATGTGTAACAAGAGAATTATAATCCATTAACATCCCTTCCCTTTTCCCTCCTTTGTTAATGGTCATTATAAAAGAATGAGTGTATCATGTAAGAATGCATACTTAGTAGCCAATAATGGCTTGATGAAGACATTGACAACTTAATCAAAGATGGAAATAAACTGCACTTAAAGATAGTTGATAACAATTTACTTTTACACAAAGTGATAATTAATTTTGATGTGCTTGGTATGAACATGAAAAATTGGATTAGTCGTGAGATAGATAACACCAATATTGTCATACTATAAAATAGGTCAACTCATATAAAGGAAACCAAATTATTGTAATATTGATTTGATCTATAAAAGTTCTGTGGTGACATTAGTTATGGCTTAATATTCACTCTTAATTGAGAAGTGTGCAATCATAGGATATAATTTCTTACCCATTTAAAAGAAGAGATTTTTTAAAACAGATACCATAACTCTTGGTATAAATTTATCACCAAAACAACCCCCAATCACTATTACTAAAAAAGTGAATTGTTAAAATAAAATTTTTGACAAGAAATAAACCTTTGGAAATTATCCCTTTTAATTGTCAAAGCAAACACTTGACAACCTTGCAATGATCCTCACAAGGACCATGTATGAATTGATAGAGTTTATTCTCAAAAAATGCAATTTTAGGACTTTTTTTTTTATATAAGACAAATACTTTATTAAAGTTTACCATTGGGAAAAAAGGTTTCTAAGTCCCTGGATAAAAGGGGGTGGATGGCCATAAGTGTAAGGCAAGACTTTGTGTTGTCTATTCTAATTTGTTTCAAAAGGTTTGTGATATGGTAGGATTGTGATAACAATACTTTACTTAATAAATGACAAACCTTAATGCTAAGAAACTAATGTAGCTAGGTTATATCATGAATTGGAAATTCACTTCACATTATAGATATGAACTAATTAACAAGGTAAAGGAAGAGATAAAGATAAAAGAGGAGATGAACATAAAGATTTATGTGAGGAAAAGTAAGATGAGATAGATATAGATTAGGTTTGAAACACATATATGAATGATTATCCAAGTGAGATGGAATTGTAGTTATAAGTTGAAGCCACAATAGATTGATGAAATTCCCTTTACTAGCTAGTAATCGATTGAAGTGAGAAGTATAAGGAAACTTATTTTCATCAAATTTAGTATGTTTAACCACATAAACCTATCCACTTTCAATTTCTAAGTAAGAATAACTACTATGATTTGGAAATTTCCTTAAACAAACATACCTCTTACTATGAAAGAACATTTAATGGTGATTATATGGACACAAGAATGGATATACGATATGCCCAAAGGTTTTTAAATTTGTGTACAATAATAATTTGTAAAGGAGTAACTTAAAAAGACACTTATTTTGGATTAATTAAGATAATAAATAATTGATGAAACTAGTACTTATTTCAAAAGCATATTGCCAATACTTGAGTGATATATGAGCATGAGTTAAGAGTGTAAAACTAATATCAATGATGTGTCTAATTTTACATGTAGCAATATCATTTTGTTCATGTATATAAAGATAAGTTAATTTATGAATAATGTCAATTTTCTTAAAATAGGTATTAAGCTTTTGATATTCTCCTTTAAAATCTAATTGAAGAACTTTGATTTTTAATTAAAATTATCACTTTATGAAAGGTTGAAAATGAAGAAAAGTATGAAAAATATTAATTTTATTTTTGAGAAAATAAATCCAAATATACCTAGTGTAGTCATCAATAAAAAATATTTGTGACCTAAGAAAGATAATTTAGATGTAAGACCCCAAATATTTGAGTTAACTAAATGAAAGTACAACTTACTTTTATGCTCAATTGAATGCAAATGTAATCTAAATATTTTTCTTGATTGACACAAAATATATAAGTTAATGGAAGAATGGGACTACTTTAAATTATTTAGCACAAAGTACATAAGTTAACAAAAAGAGACCACTTTAAATTATTTTGCTTTGATAACTTGATTTTAAGGATTCCTTAGGCATGCATGGTAGTTAGCAAAAGGAACTTGTTGACTAAGCAATATATGCTACAACAAAGAAGGAAAGTCATATAATTCATTCTTATTAAGATCATACAACAAAATTGCTTTGGTCACTTAATCCTTAACCAAAAAATGAGAACGCCAAAATTCAAAATAACAAGAATTGTTAGATGCAAATTTTTAAATAGAAAAAAAAGAGATTTGGTTATTTTTGGAAATAGTAAAACATTTTTAAAATAAAATTATGAGTAAGTGCAAAATAAATAGTGTTGCCAAATTTTAAGATGTAAAGACATTATTCAATACCAATTTAGATTTGATCACTTCCTATATTAATCATCGAAAATGTTAAGTTAGATATGTTAGGTTTAAAATGATGAGTGGCCCTAATGTTAAGTACTAGAGTAAGGCCTAACCACCTTATTGATAAGAGCTTGATGAAGACATAATAAGGTGTAGGTATGGTATAGTCTATGAAAATACAGGTAACAAAGCAAGTTATTGTGATGGTTATGTAACATTCCTAGTCTAAGTAACATTGGCTTAAGCATTATAATATATACGAGATACATAATGATGGTGACAACAATCATTTGTGTGATTTTGATACTTACATATTTAACAAAGGCCCTTATGTTAGTGATTTATATTGGTGTTATGGTTATGGCTCCTAGATAAAGGAGAGGTCAAGGTTGAAGATTGATTATAATGGTTAGACATTAATGGTTTAAACGTAAAGTTGACTACATGTCCTTCATGAAAAATTTTGAGAAATATTTCATGAGCAAGTAATTGTCCGTGTAATTCATGAAAGGATACTGAAGTTCCCAACTTTACCCTAGGATCTACTAGTTTGTGATACTGAGAGGGGGGTGAATCAGTATCACCACAATTCGCAATTCACAGGAAAGTGAACAACTTCAATCTCTTCTTAAAAGCGAACTCTTTCTCAGATTTGACTAAGGTAGATCTATTGCTACCTACTAAAGTGAACAATTCGAATGTTCTTATTTAGGTTTTCGTTCGATTATAGGTTGGTTAATACTTTAGCTGCATTCACAACTCAATTCAAAACACAGAACGTAAAGCAAATTAAGGACACACGAGATTTAGGTGGTTCCGTCAATGTGACGTACATCCACGGTGGTAGCGACTCTCCTTTATCGAGACTATCCACTATACTTGAGAATTCTAGTTACAATGGATGTCTTAATCTTCTGCTCCTTTCACTATTACAATTACTAAGCAAGTACAATACAAAGTGTCACTTACTGTGTCTACCCTTCTTCTAACTTGTCTTGTCTCTGTTGAATTAAAAGGCTGCTCCACTACTGCTTAGAAGTTCACCGCAACGCTTTCTAACCTCTCTTGAAGAAATCTGAAAATACGTTGAGTTCTTTCCGATGCTTCGTTGAATTCCTTCTCCAGGTTGTTTTACACAACTCCTGCTTTCGCCGTCTCACGGTCTCACCCATCTCCTATTTTACAGTCTTACCGTTTCATGGCCTGTCCTCACACTTCTGGTCTATCACGCTGTTGCACGTTCTGGTCTTACGCCGTCTCTTGACGTACACCCACGCTTCTGGTTTGTCGTTTCACGTCTCTTAGCCTGCTTCACGCTTCTGGTCTGCTGTCTTCTCTTCTGGGTGGTCTCACGGATACCAGGTCTGCTGTCTTTTCTTCCGGGTGGTCTGTTTCTTATTTCTCCTCTTGCTGGTTGTGCGTTTCTGGTTTGCTTGCAGGACGTGTTTCTGGTTTCCTTGCAGGAGGCGTTTCTAGTTTGCTTGCAGGACGTGTTTCTGGTTTGCTTGCAAGAGGCGTTTCTGGTTTGCTTGCAAGAGGCGTTTCTGGTTTGCTTGCAGGAGGCGTTTCTGGTTTGCTTGCAGGAGGCGTTTCTGGTTTGCTTGCAAGACGTGTTTTTGGTTTGCTTGCAGGAGGCATTTCTGGTTTGCTTGCAGGAGGCATTTCTGGTTTACTTGTAGGATGTGTTTCTGGTTTACTTGTAGGACGTGTTTTTGGTTTGCTTGCAAGAGGCGTTTCTGGTTTGCTCTCCCGGTAGTGTCGTTTCTGATCTCTTGCCGTTCTGCTCTCTCTTCCTTTTGGCCGGTTGTTGTAGGGTTGCTGTTTATTCAATTGTGTTGGCCCCCTCTCTACCCTAGTTTTGTCTTCTAAGACCTTTATATACTCTTTTCCATGAAACCCTAATAGGGCTTACATGGCAGATTTACGTTCTTGCTCTTAAGCGGCGGATTTACTTTTTTGCCCTTTCATGTGACTTTACTCTATTACACACTTAACCCTAGTTGACGACAATTACAACCCATACAAAGTTATGGGAACAACAGATACCAATTCTAGATAAAGGTTAAGTAAAATAATAATGAAGTGATAATCACTACTAATGTTATGATAGATAATTACATTAAACTTAACTTAGGAAATTGTTTTACCTACAATAGTTAGGCCACCTACAAGTACTTTAGCATGTTGAGATATTGGTATATAAAGAGACCTTTTTTTTTTTTTTTTGAGTTTTGAGAGTTAAATGCTAAGCTAAAGTTGTTGGTTCAGATATATAGAACCAAATGCATATGCTAGCTAATACATTCTATACTTGATAGGATGCCTCTAGGCCAATAATATAAAAGAAAACTTCTTTAGATAGGAATGATAAAATCCATAATAAAGAAGTTGATATTTATGGAACTAAGCCTTATAAATAAGATTAGTAATTGTAGTTATAGGATCATTAGTTAAGAGAATAGTTTTGGAAGGAGTAGAAAGTATGCCATTAACATCATCAATAAGATGTTTATAGTTTATAAAAGAAACAAATTGAGTTTGAGCATTTAATTTGATAGAGAATATGTAATTAGTAAATGTAAGTACAAATATGATAGTAGGTGTAATGAAAAGAATGATTTGAGAAGTATTTAAGAAAGATAATGTAGAATGGGTAGCCTAAGACTTTATACACCAAAAGGAGTGTCAGAAGCATAAAGAAAAATTTTAAAAGAACCCAGAAAAATTTTTTAGAAGAATTATAATTCCACTAATTAGGTATTATATGAATTATTTAAGAATTATACTAATTATTTAAGAATTTTTATTTTTATTTTTAAATGTTTCTTATTCAATTAAGTATTTTTCTAATTAGTCATTAAAATGTTTCTTATTTAATTTACGATAATTTTTCAATTAGTTTAATAATTTTAGCTATAAATAAGTGTGTAAGCCTAAAGGGTAAACTATCCTAATGAATAAACACTTTTAGCACTAACATTAGTTATACTGATATCTTTCTTTTTGAGAAATCTTGTTTTTTTTTTTTTAAACTTAATTATGCATTAACCTTATTTTCATTAAACATTGTGTTAAGTGATATCAGAAAAAGTATTTGCCTATTCTGATGGTAACACAAGACGAAGTGATTAACAACCATCTTGCTAACAAAGATTAAGAGACATAATTCATCTAGTTAACCATCTGTGGCCAATAGGTGGCACTACAAAACCTTGGCCAACCTTGGCCAGATATTTGATCAATTGGAATGTGAACTGGAAATCATTAACAATTGACTTAAAACTCTCTAGGTGGGAGGTGCCAATAGGAACCAGAGAGACAAAAGGAATTAGGTAAGAGATTTTACTTACGGTCAACGTTTTGCTCAACCAATCCTTATAAATTTGTGTAGGCATTACACTAATACAATAGATTCTAATAAAGAAACAAATTCATGTTTGTGTAAGACTTATACAATAGATTATGATGAGTACCTAGATTATGTCTGATACTAAAAACAATAGCCTCATCATCCTAAAAAATTAGATGACTTTCAATTAAAGGTAGATATTTCTATTTTTAATGGTGAATTAAATATTGAAAGTTTTATAGTTTGGTTAGCCGAATTAGAAAGGTTCTTTGATTACATAAAGGTACATGAGGAATGAAAAGTTAGATTAGTAGCTTATCAGTTAAAAAAAGAAGCCTCTGCTTGGTAAGAACAAACAAAAGACAAAAGAAAAAGAGAAAGGAAAGCTCTAATTAGAAATTGGTATAAATTGAAATAACTTTTGAAGACAACATTTCTTTCTTCAAATTATAAGTAGATCATTTTTTAAAAATATTAACATTGCAAGTAAGGTAACTAGTCAATTTATAAGTACTCAACAGAATTTTCAAATGTCTGAGTGCAATAATCTGATAAAATCAAAAAGCCAACAAGTTTCAAGATACTTTGATGAATTGAAACCAACTATCTAAGATAAAATCATAGTTCAAATGTTATTAGACATATTTGAGGTTATAAAAATGACATTAAAATTTAAGATGATGTTATAAAAAAGAACAAGGTTGAATCTTCTCATAAGTTATATATTAAAACTAATAAATTTGTTGTAGATAAAGAAAAATAAAAGGTCTTAAGTTAATTAGAAAAGGTGGTGGCTGACAAAATTATAAACAAACAACTGTTTGCTAAGAAAGCTACAAGCTAAAATGTTAATCATTATGAAAAGCCTATAATTAGTAAGTACTTTAAGTGAAATAAGGTAGGTTATTGTTCTTGTGATTACCTATGTAGGAAGATAGCAAACATAGTAAAGCAAAAGAGAGTGGCTAGAGTTAAGGATGATAAAGTTTATTATTGCCCAGATGACGAGGGATACGAGGATAATAATGATACGTTCATGTATATGGTAAGAAAGTTAATGCTAGCTCTTAAGCAAAAGGATAATACCAACAAAATAAGTTATTTTATACTAGGTGTATAATCAACAATACATTGTTTGATTTGATTATTGATAGTGGCAACCAAGAAAATATTATATAAATAGAAATTGTTAAGAAATTACAGCTATCAATAAAAATGCCCTCGAATTTATATACTATCGAGTGGATCAAAATAGTTGGAGAAATCAAAGTAACACAATGATGTAAGATTCCTTTCTTAATTCCCTAATACATAGATGAGATTTACTATGATGTTATAGACATTGATGCTTACTATTTGTTGTTTGGGTTACCCTAGTAATTTGATGTTAATGCTTAACATTCAAGTTGAAAGAATGTCTACAAGTTTAAGAAGGATAGGGTAAAATACATATTGCTACCTATAAAAGGAAGGTATTGAATTTATACTTCTCAAGTGGAGAGGAGGACTTTTCTAATAGTTACCCATTTAGATCAGAAGTTTGTGGCTCTACTAGAGAATCAAAAGAAGTTTGTATGCTAGTGGTAAAAGGTGAAGTAACTAGCAATTTAGAAACAAAGATTCCAAAAATAATCAAGCTATTGTTAGAGGAATTTAGTGAGATTATATTAGAGGAGTCACTAGATAGGTTACTACTAATATATGACATCTAATATCAGATTGATTTAATTCCTATAATTAGTCTTTATAATTAACCATATTACTGGATGAGTCCCAAAGAAAGTGAGATCCTAAGAAACAAGGTAAAAGAGTTACTACGAAAAGGGTATATTAGAGAAAGCTTAAGCTTATGTGTAATACTAGCCTTATTAACTCCAAAATAAGATGATAATTGGCAAATATGTGTTACTAGTTATGCAATCAATAAGATCACTATTAGGTACAAGTCTTTAATCTTTAAGTTGAATGACAAGCCAAACTAGTTAGATGAATCCAAGGTATTTCAAAGATTTATCTTACAAATTTCTATTATTAAATTAGGATTAGACTTAGAGACAAGTGGAAAATTACATTTAAAACTCGATACAGTCTTTACGAGTGGCTAGTGATGTCATTTGATCTCTTTAATGCTCCTAACACCTTTATGAAATTGATGAACTAAGTACTAAACTCATTCATTGGCAAGTTTTTGATTGTATACTTTGATGATATTCTTATTTATAGTCAATCAATAGATGATTATGTTTTATACCTAAGAAAAGTATTAGTGGTATTATAGGAAAATAAGTTGTATGCAAATTTGAAAAAGTACAATTTTATCATTGACAAGTTACTCTTTTTAAGGGATATAATTAGCTCTAATGATATCTACGTTAACAAGGAGAAAGTGCAAACAATTTAAGATTGACCTATACTTAAAACCATAGGTGACATGTAAAGTTTGCATGGCCCAACAACCTTTTATTAAAGGTTCATTTATAATTTTAGTACAATTATAATACCTATTACTAAGTGTTTGAAAAAAGACAAGTTTTAGTAGGAAAAGGAAGAAGAATAACATTTTGCTTTTATCAAAAAGAAATTATGTACTACTCCAATACTAGCCTTGTCAAACTTTGATAGACTATTTAAAGTGGAATGTGAGGCTAATGGAGTTAGAGTCAGTGTTATTCTTTCTAAAGAAAAAAGACTCATCACATATTTCAATGAGAAACTCAGTGATACTTGACAAAAATGGTCAACATATGACAATAAATTTTATATAGTTCTAAGAACTTTGGAACATTAAGAACATTACTTTATAGGACATGAGTTCATTTTATACTCAAATCATTAAGCCTTAAAGTATCTCCATAATAAAAAATGAATTAGTAGTGACATACATGTAAGATGATCCACTTTTGTACAAAAATTTCCTTTCAAACTATTTCATAAGGTAGGTTAACAAAATAAGGTCACTAATACTTTAAGAGAGTATCACTGTTAATCACATTAAGTAGTGAGATAGTAAGTTTTAAATATTTTTATGAATTGTATGAGTATGATGAGGATTTTGAAATAATTTGGGAGAAGAATATTTAGGGACAACCTACAAATGATTTCCATAACCATATGGCTATTTGATGTATAAAAATTTGCTTTATTTTCCTTGATTTTTATGAAGGGAGAAAATTATTCTTAATTTGCATAGAGGCTATCTTGTAAGTCATCTTGGGTGTGACAAGACAATTGTTGCTATCTAAGAGTGATATTATTGGTACAGTTGAGGGACATCAATAAATTTGTCCAGTGGTGTTATGTTTATCAAACAGTTAAGTGACTTGTCCATGGATTTTATTTTAATCTTACTCCATACCTAATGCGGTATGACTTTTATGTTTATTATTGTTGACAAATTTTTTAAAATAGGTCACTTCATTTCTTGCAAAAAGACTTCTAATGTCTTAAATAGAACTCACTTGGTTTTTTAAAGAGGTGGCACACTTACATGAAATGCTTAAATCCATCACTTTTGACCTTGATACTAAATTTCTTAGTCACTTATAAATCACTCTATAGAAGTTATTTGATTCATACTTAAAGTGTAGTAATACAACTCACCCTCAAACAGATAGTCAAACTAAGTCACTTAATAGGACCCTGGATAATCTTATTCACAGTATCTATAGAGATAAGTCAAAGTAACGAAACTTTGCCTTAATTTAGGCAAAACTTGCTTACAACAGTGTAATTCACAGTGTTATAGGGAAATCTCTTTTCTCTATTGTATACACTTAATGTCCATAATATGTGTTGAATTTGATCAAACTCCCTTAAACTTTAGGTCTTAGCATTGTAACTAAGCATCTTGCAAAACAAGTGCAGTTTGTTCAAATTAAGATAAAACAAAAGTTAGAAATTATTAATGAGAAGTATAAGAGAGACAAACATCAAAAGAGTTAAATATTTTAGAAGGATGACATAATAATGGTTGGTTTTTCATCGATTCTTGCAATAAACTATAGCCTAGGAAATATGATCCTTATTAGGTATTGAAAAAAAATTAATGACAATGCATATATGATTGATCTACTTGAGGAATTTTGAAAACTTTTAATATTGCAGATATTTATCCTTTTTATTTTGCTGATAAACCTCTTTATCTAGAGTCTAACTTGAACTCGAAGTTAAGTTTTTCTCACATAAAGGGGACTAACATAGAATAAATAGCTTAGGTATAACACCATCTTTCTCTTTGAAAATTTTTGTTTTATTAAATTTAAACAAGTATTAACTTTATTTTACTAAACACTGCATTAGAAGAAGATGTGAAGATTTATACTTTGATACTATACCAATATTTCAATATGAATGGAAAAATTCTTCACTAGTATTAAATAAGTACAAGGATGTATATATGTACTAAAAAGACAACTAACTAATAATCTTCAAGCTAAGTCGTATATCATGGTAAAGGAAAATTTTAATTAAAAAGAATAAAACAAATTGATATGTATAATAAGAGAAATCTAATTCGTTAACACACTTGTCTGATGTAATTAATGATCTGAAAAAAGGTATGGACGTGATGAATTCAGCTTTAGGAAACACTTTTGGGGATCGACTAGGTTGTATTATTGAAGAAATAACGGAAGACGTTTTAACTTCACCAAAATGAACAATGTTGATCTTCATCTATATAATAAAATTCCGTTTGACAACAAGTTAAAAAGTTAAGATGCAGTGGACTTACAAAAATCTAGAAGGCAACGAGAAATAGTTGCACTGTAATCATGTTGTACAGAACAGTGGCCTATGAGAGCCGAGCGGACAATGGATTGCCTCTTATTAGATTGGAATTTGTAGATTTTAGAAGTTACTTCATCATAAAACAAAGAACTTTTACTAGCTTGATATATATATATATATATATCCAGTTTTAAATCTTTTGGACATTAATGTATTGCTTATTTCTTTGCAAGCATGTTTAGCTGAATGCAATCATGTATATTACAATCATGGGTATGTTGTGTTTTGTGATATTGAGCTATTACAATCATGTACATTAATTTTTACTTTTTATAAAACATGGATATTTTCACAAAATTGATTATTAATAATAAAGGTGAAATATGACAAGCAACAATTTGTGCAACTGAGACTGTGTGTCAATATTATTGATTGTGTGTTCACCAAAACCTTTCATAAATTCATTTCAAACAAGGACGGTGTGGTTGTTAGAAACTATTGAGGGAAAATGAAAATCGATGTTTAATATATCGAGGATAGATAAAGGCATTTAATTAGCTTTGAAGCTTCAAAGAGAATGCCGGTCCTCAAAAAAGTGACATGTTTTTGTACATTTGGCTTTGGGGTTTGAAATAATGAAACCAATGTCAAATTTTCAAGTGATTTAATATGAACTAAACATCCAGTTTTTCGAAAGATTCTATTAGAGATTTTCAATGATACAAAATATAAACAAAAAGTCTTAATTAGTCATTTTGTTATGTAATGGCAACATGCAACATTAGTCTAATCAGACACCTGTAATTTTTTTTTTTTTGCTTTTATTTACCAACAACAATTATTTATAACAACAGTCAGTAACAATAGGAAGAAAAAGAAAAAAAGAAAAAGTAAATCAAATAGACTCTTTATTTATAGTATTTTGAGGTCAACAAGCTCTCTAGCCGTATCTCTTTGCCAGGCTAATTTTCAGGGCTCTTCGTTACGCTTATCTAAAGCATTTGTTTCGAATTTAAAGACTAAGGTCTAGTGGGGGTTTCTTTTTTTTTTTTTTTTTTTAATATTCGGTTGCTCAATTGGTTTAAGTTCAGTTTAAAAAGGTAGTAGGTATAAGGGTTATTAGAATAAGATTTAGAGGTTTTTTTTTTTTTTTGGCTCATTGTAAATTTTTGTGAGAATTTGAGTAAATTGAGATTTGCTTTTACGGCCAATAAAACTTGGTTAAGATTTAGAGTGTTTTGCAACAGTAAGAGTGCTGAATAGTTTATTAAGGACCCAACTTAAAGGTTGTTCTTGTATTAATCTTTTTATGTGGTTTTGTTTAGATAATTACAAATTATAGACAATGTGATTCCCGAGAAATGTGAGCATGTGGAATATTATTCAGGGAGAGAGAAGAAAAAAAATGACAGCCATGAGCTAATCAAAAGTTATTAATTTGAAGCTGGCCTATATTATATTCAACTTCGTTAAGATAATTGTACGATTTGATAAAATTTCTAGCCAGCTTGCAAGGGAATCGAGAGATTCTCCGTTGAACAAAGAACTCGTTTTGTTTGCATATGATCGCTTGCGTACAGCCAGATTAACAATGGGTCCCATTCATTTGATTCTATTGACTGTTGATTATGGTGATATAAGCATTGACCTTTTGCATTGCCAACAACCTGACATATACGTAGCTGTAATTATCTGGACTTCTATTAACTGGTGGTGGATGTTTTCCCAATAAAATAAAAGAAATCTTCTTTTTTTTTGTTAATCCATCTAATAAAACACTACCCTATACATTTCTTGCTGGAATAAATAACCGTGATTTTCATCATGTTTTGTTTTCTGGGTTTTTTTTTTTTTTTTGGAACATGCCAGTATTATATTTATACGACTAAATCAAATTGTGCTGTCCTTGTACAAAAGGGATCGACTTTTTCTCTACGTAAAATAAATTAAAGAAAGAAACAAAAAAAAAAGAACAATTTTTTAGCTTAACCTTAAAGTACAGCCAGGAGCAACAAAGATAAACTAACTAATCAGAATTTTTCCTAAAATAACCAATTAAAATTATTAAAAAAAATTATTCCCACTTATATATCTTTAATGTAGACTCACGTAGTGGTGCTCAAAAGGAAAAAAAAGAAAAAAAAATATATATATATAGGACAAACATGAAATTAGGTAACTAGTGATCAACGCGGATGAACATGCAAATCATTGGGAATATTAGCAAATAACTTGACTGAAGTTAGAACTTTGGTCTCATTTTTTTTTACTATTTTTCTTATTTTGCCTTCCACTTAATTTGTTTCGCCATCACAACCAGAAAAATTTTTGACTTCGAGACTCTGTCTAGTGCCTAATGAAAAGAAAAAGAAAAAAAAAAAAAAAAAGAGGGTGTTGGCTGGCTCAATAGTTGCATGGAACGGAACCAAGTAATGTTACCCGAGTGCCAAGGGCAAAGGATCGAAACAACTAACAAAGGGTTATGTTCATTAGAAAATTACATCATTTTTTATTTCAACTCCATCACCTACAATAATAAAAATCTAAAAGTCCATGAAGCAATAGGAATGCTTGAAGAGATTGTTTACAATATCCCTCTAATCAGTTGACCATCTTGGCCTATTATTTTATAAAACAATCATAATCACCTTAATGATTTTTCTTTTTATTTGTAAGAACTAAAGATCAAATTTTAAATTTAAAATTAAGAATTTAATTAATTTTACTACTAAATCTTATAATTAGAAGTAGAATTTTTTTTCTCAATTTTTTTTGTGCACACAAATTAATGATGAATCTTTAACATGCATGCCAGGGAGGCCTGTTGTAACTTTAGTGACCTGTTAGTATAGTACTCACATAGATGCGCTCATGAGATTCTCTAAAGTTAACAAACTAATTTTAAAGAAAAGTTAGTTAAATATTAGCTTTTTATATGATATTTCTGATTAAAATTCAGACACATCAAAAATATTCTTTTAAAAATCTTTTTAGCATAGTTAGTCTAAACTTTTTTTCTTTTCAAACATACATAATGTCCCTTTATATCTTTTCTCTTTTTTTAAATTAGCATAGAGATATATCATTGATTCGAGTTATTTAAAACTTTTCATTTTAAACAAGATTTTATTTTATAAGTTTAGAACTAAAAAAGAAATAATTTTATGTCATAAATATATAATAAGAGAATAAATCATGTTAAAGTATAGAAAGATTAAATTATTGTTTATACTATCGTATTAAGTTTTAATAAAAAAAAAGTAATCAAGTTGAAAAATATTAATGTTATCACAAAATTGTCAACATGTTACTTTTTTTGCACATTGAATGTTATATTAGTGTTATTGACCAAACAATTTAAACAAAAATAATAAACTAAAAAGCGCAAAAAAAAAAGATAAAACTAAATTTTTTACTCCAAAAATTAGTTGACCAAACAAGAAAAAAATTCAAAGTAAAATTTAAAGCTTTAATTAAAAAAATAATAGAGCAAAAAATCTTAAACTGAAGTTTATAGACAAAACATGTTAACTTGCTACACAATTACAAAAATGATTGAAAAGTTAATTCAAAATTAAAGCTTGTGTTAGTGTTGATAATAACTTTTTAAATAACATTTTTATTGCAACAAACAATATTTTTATTAGCCAAAAAATCTAAACTTGAAAATTTGTTACATTTAATTTTTAAAAAACAATAACAGTAATATTAAGTGCTTCTCCAATTTTCCTAACATGGATCGCTATGTAAATGCAGCAAGGTAAATTGGATTAAAAAGTTTCTTTTTTAAGTTTCTTTTTCTGTCAATTTTTTGATTAAAAAGTTTAGTTTTGACTTGGATTTTTAATCTTCCTTCAATAATAATCTTATAATTTTTAAGTAAAAAATAGAAAAACTTATTTATTGGGCAGGACAACATCATTTATGGCCTTCCTAAGATTTTTACGGGAAATAAGCAGAACAGATAATACATGCGTAAATGTAAAAAAAAAAAAATTACCATGAAATTATATTTATTGGATTACATAGAGGTGCAAGGAGATAATAAAGTAGTTTCTTTTTCCACTTAAAATTTTATTTATTTGTGATAATAAAAAAATGTGATTAATCTACATTTTTTTTTATCTCTTAATTAATATTATTAATTAGTTTTTCTCACTTTGAAATTAAGGATGGGGGTTATGAGTAGAATTTTGTATAAGTAGCATCACAATTGTCAGTGTAATAAAGACTGTTTATATACACATAAATTAACAAACATTATTACTAATTAAGGCTTCCGAAAAAACGTGGATTTTTTTAGGTTCCTTATTTGTTTCAAACCTATTACAGACTTAATACAACAAGAAGAAACAGGTGGCTGCTTAAAACACAAATAATTAGAACGTTTGGAGACAAATCAGGAAGCAAGGAGTCTCGTAGATTTGCCAATTAATCAACTCTAAAAACATAATGCATGGATTGCAGGCTAATATAAAATAAAAAAAATGATCAAGTTGTTGCAAAATAAAGAAATAATTCGATCCAATGCTCTGAGTTACGCATAGCCTGATGTCTCTCCTCAAGCATTTGTTTTTTCCTCTTTTTTTTATTTTTTTATTTTGTTTTTCTCTACTAGATAATTCTGTTTCTCACATTAAAGATAACCCCATGCAACACTTGTATTTCTAAGTCAACTTCAGCTTGTGGTCATGGACAATTATTTGTGCGTTTCTTGTGTCAGGTTACGTAGGCATGCAAATGCATATATAAGATTCTAGACAGATAAGAAAGAATCCGAATCTTACTTACAATACTTGTAGAGTATTATATTGGAGGGATGGGGCCGGAAGGGAAAGGAATCTCATCGACATTATACACAAAACCAAAGGCATTGAAGGCTTTTCTTTAAAGGAGGTTTATTACAAAATTGACCCATTATATATATATATATATATATATATATATGTATAAGAAGAACAGGTCTTCATCCCTCGAAATTACACTAAATAATACAATAATAAGTAAAAGACTATAAGAAACAAGTGTCGTCATGTGCATTGACTTTTTCGACAAGAAAAATTCATACATGTTCTTGTCAGTTTCTCAACGGTTGGCGAACCAAGCTAGAAAAATTCCTACTCGGAGGAAGATGTGTTTCGAAATTCAACACATGTTTATTGACCGTGTTCGGGAAAAATGAGGAGGAGTAGTTGTTTGGATGATATGTAACTGGTAGGATAATATCAATGGTAATTGTTCCTCTCCTCACACGGTCTAGAGGGGGAGATTGTTAGCACACGTCCATCCCAATTGAATGGTCAAGACCAAATTAATTGTTTTTTGATGGCTTGCAAGTCGTACCACAGATGGGTCTTGGCATGGCTAGTAACTGACCAAAATTGAACGAGAAAGTTCCACACTGGCTACCAGCTCATGATTGATGGGCTTTTGTCATTTTTTTCACGTCGTTTAGCCATAAAAGCAATGCTTGTGGTGTATATGACAAGATGCGTGCGAGAGAAATGTAAAGCAAAAAAGAGGAGAGACAGAGAGCTTGGCTGCACGAAGGCTTCGTAATGTCACCTGCAATGTCTCAGTCCATTGGATTGTAAGACAAGTGCATATGTGATTGAGTTTGGATATTAAATATAACGTTCTCAAATGTGCAGTGTAATTTAAGCATGACCATGATTTAGTCCGGTTATAATTTTGATTTCGAATTGTCGGATTCAATCTTGAAGTTAAAGGAAACCGTAATTAAATCATATATTTTAAACTTGAATTTTTATCTTTTATTCTAATTTTTGTTTGATTTAAAGTTTAATTTAATTTGGTTAAATTTTTAATTTTAAATCACGCTATTCAAGTAAATTTAACTAATTTGATTTTCTTTTTTTTGTAAAAATTTAAAATATCCTAGCTTTTTAATAAATAAAATTAATGTAAAATGTTATATTAAAAGTAATTTTAATCATTGATTTAATTTTTTATTTTATTATTTGATGTTTTTAAAAGAAGACTAATTTAATTATAACAATTTGAGTTTTGCTTTGAAATCACCAATTATTGTAGGCAGATCGCTCCTCTATATGATTTGTTCAGTTTGAACAAAATTTGTGATTATATCTAGTGTAATTTCTCACAAAATAATAAATTTTTTTCTTCATAAATAAGGACAAAAAGTTATTAAATCACATAACTCTTATTGTGATGTACTATGTTATCTTGTTTATTTTTCTTTCCATTATATTGGGGGTGTGCATGTTTATAAAGAAATTTATTTGTAATATGCTAAAGTTTATTTTTATTACAAAAAATATATTATTATATCAGAAATTATTTAAAATATATCAAACGATGACTGCAATATCAAAAATCGTATTTTATTAAGTAAATGTGAGTAAAAGTTTGACTCGATAATAAAAATGTCATCATAATAGCTTAAAGGGACAAAAATATTCTTAGATTCATTTGTTTCTCTTCTTCCCTTTGATAAGCTCAAGGAGAATTGATTTTTGGTTTCTTATCAAACCTGGAAAAATTAATGCCTAGTCCAGAGTTATCAAATCGAGTTTCATGTAGCTTTCTTAAAATCAGGTGAGCATTGTTTCTCTCTTCTACCCTTCAAATCAAACTTTTGTTCTTATGGGGTGGAAGTAGGGAGCTTCTTGAATTGACAGATTGTTTTTGTTTTGCATGGTGATTAGGAGACTTCTTGCGACGAGTTCAAATTTTAACCCATTTGTGATTTTGTTTCCCCATCAAAGAAAATAAAACACACCCAAATAACAAAATCAAGCAAAGAGTTAGACCCAAAAAAGATCATAAACAGAGTGAAGTAACAGAAACCCCATTAAAACCCACAAAAGCAAAACACAAAAAGAGCTCTACCACGAGAGAGTGACGGAGGGAGGGAGCGGCTGGCATTGAGGAGCAAAGAGGGAATTGTTACTTGTCACGGCGATTCCTTTATTGTAGAAAGAATTCCAAGGGATCCTTACAAACTTTGTCATAGATCATATAACAACCACTTTGTGGGACTACCAAAAACGTATATTTTTGTTTTATTTAAATCAGAAGACACTAAACGACAGCAAATATTTTGTTAAGAAACTCAGATGCAAATACAGAAGCTCGATTTATGACGTCACACAACATGACCACTGAATAAATTGGCGGTTGCTCCCCCAAGAACTTATTTATGAGCAGTTTTGAATGATTTAATACTCAACCCTATGTTTTCTTTACATAGGAGCAACAAAGTTTTTTCATGTATTTTGCCAGCATTGATTCACCGTCATTAATGTTAGTATGTTTTTAGTAATTTCTAATATAATGATATATATTTTCATAATAAAATTAAATTTTAATATGTTACAAGTAAATTTTTTTATGTATTTAGAATTAAATTTTAAATTTTGTAATATAAAATTCAAAATCTAATAATTTTAAATTTTATTATTAGATTTTGTAATTAGTGGCAATTATTTTTACTTTAGAGATAGAGATTGCACAAAAATAAAAATAAAAAAATAAAAAAAATACTTAAAAAGGAGCAGGAAAGGCCGTAGTGCATGGTGGCATGTTTTTTGTACTTTGATATATTTGGGCCATGACATTTGGGGCTAGTCGGCAGTGGCCCTAATGTATATGGACTTAAAACCCAACTGAAAAAATAAACAAGGTGGTCGAGTGGCCATCATGTACATGTAGATCCTCCTGGGTCCATGTTCTGATCAACCAAACCAGTGCTTGGCTGATGATTTTTTCTTTTTTTTTTCATCTTTTTTGGTCAAACTTTACCTTTTCAGATAGATGTCCAAGGTTTGCATGCAGACTACCAAATTGGAGCTTTGAGCTCTGGTCTGCAGGCACAGCCAGCAAATGATCTTTAAGGAAAGTTCCTAATCCTTTACTATGATTCCTATTTCTATTTTATTTTATTTTATTTTTTGTTTTCCTTTGTTGGTCTCTGGATTGCCAAGGTTATTTGTTGTACCTAGAGTGGAAAGTAGTCCCTTTTAGAAGTAGTTTAACAAGGAATTATCCAGGCATGATTGTTTTTCCTTTGTACATACAGTCATGTACAGGTGGGAAGGTCTGCTGGCTTAGATAATGGTGCTGCATAGAAATTCAAACTAAATAGAATAGGGTTCTTTTTGTTGTTGCTGGCCTTCTGATTTACTTTTGTTAGTCAACTATCTGGTTGCTGAATTATATTGGTAGTACTCATACATTAAGATTTTACATCGCCCCCTTAGAATGCGATAGGAGAGGACGAGTGTGAATTCAAGCACCGGTTGTCTGTTATGTTATTTGTCTACCAAAATAGCAGCAGGACAAGATTCCATAATAAGAAGGATGCCTCTTTGCCATAAGTAGGGCTCAAGAATTTCCATAAAGTTGCAAGGTTGAACATGGGGAATTACTAAGAAAGGAAATGTGAAACTTAAATGGGGCAATCACTTCGGAGCAACCATATCTTCATTTCCAGTCATGGCAAGCTTCCCTTGCATCCAGCTTGTTAGCATCTTTAATGCAGCTTTTGGCTGATCCATTGGAACCATGTGACCAGCTTTGTGCACCTGGATTGCATTACCGATCATGGCTTAGATTAGAATACTCAGTGTGTGTGTGTGTGTTTATCTGTGCCAATTATGGCTTAGATTAGTATACTCAGTGTGTGTTTATCTGTGCCAATTATAGCTTAGAGTTTGTGTGTGTGTGTGTGTGTGTGTGTGTGTGTGTGTGTGTGTGTTTATCTGGGACAATTATGGCACTTATATTTTGTGTGTGTGTGTGTGAGAGAGAGAGAGAGAGAGAGAGAGAAAGAGAGAGACCTTGAGGAAGCTAAGAGGGCCATGGCTTTTCAGCTCCCCTGCTTCTATGCCTTCAATTGTGAATGGCACTACAGAAGCAGCTCCAAATTCTTTCTGGCCAGACCACTCCATAGCATGCACCCATCTTGAATTTCCTGCCACAAGGGAATATCTCATGAACAGTCATTGCAAAGTTGGCTATTAATGAGGTTTAAGTGTCATCGCGTATGCTCACCAAGCCAATTGCATATGAGATCCTGGTCTCCAGCATAGATAAGCACACTTATACCATCCTCAAGGAGGGTTGGGATTCCTACTTCAAGATTCCTCATCCAGTCCCTTTGCATGGCATCATAAACCTCGCTGCTGCATGAAACAAATTCTCTGTTTCCTACACCAAGGGCATCCCTAACCGTATTCTCATTTAAGAATCCCTCCATGTTTGAGAGGTTGTAGCATAAATTACCTTCACATTTCTTCCGGATATCATAGTACTGCAAATCAAAATGATAACAAATTTTCATGAGAATGGAAAACAATCTTTGCTTACTCATAACTTAAGTTTTCTTATTCATGGGAAGGATAGACCGTTCAATTTGAGCTTTCTTACATTGATATCACCTGCCACAATCATGATCGCATTGAATACACTGGTGCAAGTATAAAAAGCATTATCACAAGCTGAAGCTCCATCAGTACCTGAGGACTTCCAGATCAGTGTAATTAACGATAAATTATAGCTGAGTTCCTATATATATATAGATATAAAGTTCCATTGAATCCTTCTCCTATTTGGAAAAAAAACTTCTATTATATGTGACATGCCTGATAAAAATGTAGGTGATATGGGACTGAAATGAGACAATTTACCACAAGCTTTTATTGCCTGCTCACAGTCTGGAAGTATTTTGTTGATTCTCTCATAATCGGATAGCTGAATCAGCTTGTTTTCCAAAGCATAATCTGTGTATGCTTGATACTGGATGGCAGGGTTGGTGAGGCCATTACCAATGGCAAATCCCTGTTAACAGTATTGCAGATAATCATATTGACAAGCGCAACAAAGGTAAATGTATCAGGAAGTAGGATAATCTAATATGATTTGAGCAGCTGCAGGTTAGTCAACTTAGATGGGCAAGATACCTTAAGCTTTATTTGAATTCCTTCTCTATTTTTGTTGCCTTGTTGAACCCGTGAAGCAAGGGCTGGGATGTAATGCCCAGCATAAGATTCACCAGTTATGAAGAAATCGTTGTTGGCCAATCCATGATGCTTTTTGAAAAATTCCTAGCATTACAGGGTGAAGTCAGATGAATGTCAAACACAAATTTTTGTGCTGAGGAAGCATCATGGAACATAGAGAGAGTGTTCTTGGTGCAGGAAAGAAGCCACAACGTAAGTGAAACAGACCTGCAGGAAGTCGTACAAGTCATTGCTAACTCCTGTTTCATCGTGTCGAATGTCACTCTCATCTGTTGTATAACTGAAGCCGGTTCCGGTCGGCTGGTCAACGAAGATGAGGTTGGAGGCCTGCCAAAAAGGTAATAATTTTTTTTAGCATTCAAAGTTTCAACTGAATTTGAGGCAAAAGTAACAGAGAAACGGTGAAGCAATTTATTGCCTTGTCCCAACTGTAATTATTCCACACGAGGGACATGTTGTCAGCAATCTGGAAAGGACCATTCTCATAAAACAATGCCAATTCGCTGCTGCATCCTGGCCCTCCGGTCAACCATATAACAACAGGATCTTTCTCGCTATTCTGCGATTCGAAGAAAAAGTAAAACATTCTGCAGGAAATATGCAGAGATTTTAGCAGCGTGGATTTTCCAGACAACTATATGACAAACAGAACATATATGTATGAAACATTAGTGCAGACAGAATCAAACAAAAGCCAAGGACAAGAAACATTTCATTATTGGTATCTGTGGTCCTCCAAATACGATCTATCAATACCTTGCAGCTTTTGTATGGGGAAGCTTATAATACCCAGCATGGTGAGCCAAATCTTTAACAGGAGGGCTAGGACCACCAAGCACGGGGAATCTGAATTGCTTCTCAACCAGACTCTCGTCGGCGGCGGCCGGAGTCTCGCCGCCCATGGCCATGTTGATGGCATGCTTAGGGAGGAGGTTCAGCTGCCTGATGAGCTTTTCTGCGCGATGTTTGGGGGAGTCTGCAGTCGCTGAGAAGCCGAGTTGATCATAAGGGTATGTTGCACAGACAAATAATGAGGTAGACAAGGCAGAAAGAAACAAAAACAGGGGAATCAAACAGGAATTCGATGACATTCTATTCAAGCTTTTCAGCTGGGTGGGTGTGTGTGTGTGTGAGAGAGAGAGAGAGAGAGAGAGAGAGAGCGATTTGAGTTGGTGGGAATCTTGGAATTTTGGAAGTGTAGCCCACGTTGGGGAAAGCGTGCTTAAATAGAGTTTGGAAATGTATCACTCACGCTTTCTGAAGAGACACTTAACCAGGTGCTTTGTATTTTCCAACAAAATGGTTAATTGGCCAAGTTAACATTAGTTTCTCCCGGAGACACTGAATAGTGAATGTTAAAATATAAAATAAACTATGCGAGACAATGAATAAGAAAGAGTTCGGTCGTAATGACTTATATTTACGCCATAAAAACTCGCAAGCTTTCATCTTTTTTATTAAATTATGTGAATGTTAATATATATCCTGAAGATTATTTTGTCTTCTATATATATATATATCTATGATACTTAAGAATTTGTTATATCTTATAAATAAAATAATTAATATCCAATATATAATAATGTTTGCAATAATTTTTTTGTGCATTAATTTTAGTTTTCTCTCTTTAATATCTATAGGAAATATGGATCTTATACTAATTAAAAATCTTAAAGTAAGAAATTATTAATATCAAAACTCACATTATTAGACTCTTCATTTGGTGTATTATTGGAGTTTAGTTTCTAAATTTGGCCTATTTCAATTTAATTTTATTATATTATATATTAATCCGATTAAGAATTTGAGGTGTTTTAAGAATATAAAAATTTTGTATTACTAAAATATAAACTTTTAAAATGACTTATAATATCTACAATTTTTATACTTATCATTTGACATTTTCAAATAGATACAAAATTTTAAGAAATTATTTGACAGTGAAATTACACAACCTATAACAATCTCTCTCTCTCTCTCTCTCTCTCTCTCTCTCTCTTTTCTTGTTTTTTATTTTTTTGGGTCCGTTCGACAATCTCTTATGTGCATGTTACGATCCCTGCCATTGATAGTTTTGGTTTTATGTTGTTCTATGAATGAAGAAATGTTTTATCTGTCCAGTTAATTTGGACTCATTAATTCTACAATATGTCATCCAGTGTGCAAAATTCATGTACCAAAAAAAAAGAAAAAAAAAAGGTGCAAAGTGCATGCATGCTAAGTGATGGCTGAATAGTATTAAAGTATAATAATGTGATTCACGTCAAAATCTCGTAACAAACGCCATGAAAATGTTCTTGCCTTACCCCACATAGATGCCATTGCGCTCCCATCTTTAGGATCAATGAAAGAATGCCTTTCTTAAGTCTTTACGTTTTCTCCGAAATTTGGTGATTGGTCCCATTTCATGCTAATTCCTTTCAAGTCTAGTTGACATCAAAAAGTCTTGTTGATAATTGGCAAATCTTTCACTTTTCTTTTTTTTTTCCCTTTTTAATGGACAAACCAGGGATAATTAGTCTTAGTCGTATAAGGTTGGCTGCTTTTTTTCTTTTTCTTTTTTATTTAATGATGAATGATGCCAAATTAGAGAAGAGTCAACTTTGGTGTAACGATTTATCCCATGGTACTAACATGGTCTCCATGATCCAAAGGTATTCAGTTCGGATCATGTGATCAATTGACAAAAAAGAAGACTAGACAACGAGATTATTATTTACCAGTATAATATAAATCACAACATCCGGCGAGGCCAAAAGAAAAAAGAAAAAAGGGTGAATTAAGGCCTCATTGCAAACGAACAAATTCCAGATAAAAGATGCATATTTATTAAAGTCTCTTTGACTCAAACAGTCAAGACAACATCGATTTGCCATTACTTTTTTGTAGTGGTAGAGTAACTCAACTCGTAATTCTGGTATTAAGGATCTAATTTGATACCAACTGAGAACAAAAAAAAAACATTGCTTTGTTTTGTGTGGTTCTGTGACTTTACCAGAAAGGTTTATATTGCGTGCAAGACATGAAATAACTTAATAGAAGGGCTAGTCTTTTGGACTCCACATGACACGCATTTTTGTATAGAAAACATTGACTTCACTCAACGTCTTGTTCCTGATGCAATTCCGTGACTTGAAAGAAGTACCCTATATGACAGAATATGCATTTGGGACATTTACTGTCTATAATGTCTTACATAATCCATACTCCTAAGCGGAAATTCATTATAGAAAATAGAAACAAAGCGATTATATACTTCTATAAATCACAGGCAATTTATAAGATTAAGACATGAATTTTCATTAACTTTGGCACTTTCGGCAGGTAAACGAAAGAAATGGAAGGGGGAGGATAGCGAGGAAAAAACATTGCTTAAAGTATTTAAACTCGATGCATGCATGGTAAATTCCAATGGAAATTTACTAGGCAAGATGTGGGACAAACGAATCATTTATATTAAAACCATATACATAATTTCTACATGTCGTTGAATGTCATATGTTATGACTTCCATTCTTTACAAATTATGTGTCCAGTGGCTTTCTGTTCCTTCTAGTGCCAGATGACATGCCTCAAAGCCTAGAGAGTGGTAATGAGATAAAATGTCTGGCATATAACTAATGTCTTTCTCATATATAATTTACGAGTTAGCATCACAAGTGACTTGTATGTTCACACACACACCAAACTACAAAAAAGAGTATCTTTCTAGTAAATTTCACACCTTCCTTCTTAATTTTGAGTTAATGATTTCTAATCAATTAGGGATTGGAGGAAGGGAAATTACATGGAAGTGAGGTATAAGGCAAGCATTATACTTAAAGTCCAGCTAAGAATGGTCCTACAAGCATTGAACTTGAGGTGATTTAGCAAACATTGAACTTAAGAAACAATTAAGAGTGATCTAGCAAACATAGAACTTGAATATTTGCTAAGGATGATACAATAATCATAGAACTTCGAGACCAGCTCAAAATGATCCTACAAACATAGAACTCAAAGTCCATAACAAAGATAAAATATTTGTTGTGATACACATTTATAAAAGTAATTAAAAGTTTTCTACCTATTGCAACATTCATGGCTTGGTAAGTATGATCAAAAAATCTTTGTCTGTTATGATATATGTAGTCTTGGTGAGATTGACCGAAACTTTTCCAAGTGTGACATACACAATGCAACGAGAGATGTGATGTTGGTGATGCCACATGTTGAGTGATAAAGGCTTTCAAGGATCCATTGATAGGAAAAATGCCTACTTCTTCCCGCACAGTTCTTTAAGGATGACACCATTATGTTTTGGCCTACATGCCTCTAGTTTTTTGATAAGGTCATTTGTATTGGAGTTTGGATGATTAAGCTCTTGTGGGATGGTTTAATTAAACTCTCCTCAATGGTTATATCAAGAAACTTATAGGCTTTACATGAATGCTCAGTTATGCCCAATTAATGACTTTTAAGAGTATATCCAAAGTTGCATATCCTTTAGGTCAAGCAATAAAGCAATCAGAGTGGCAAGTTATTTCTGCTTTTATTTGGTATAAGGTTAGGCACCATCCTCAACTTGTCGATTATTCTCTCCCTAAAGTGCTTCAAGAGCAAAACTAAGCATGTGAATCCTAACATTGTATATGACATTAACAACCTTTCTAATAAGGTTAGAAATGTCTCTTTTATGAATAATTTATCTTTGCAAAGGCTAGGTGTCTTCCCAATTTGAGGGTAGTATTAATGTAGATATTATGCCTACCTATGGTGTCCTTACCATGAACATATACCTACTTAAATCTTAAGCTTAAAGGGTGTTTGGAAGAAGAAATATAGGAACCAATCATCCTTTCTTTACATAATGTAGATAATATAAGTGAGGATCATAGAGAAAAATTGAAACCTTAAGTATACTTCCTCAAACTTAAAGATGTAGGATATTTATAATTAAAGAAAGTCATTTCCTTTTGTCTTTTCTATTACAAAATTCAAAAGAGAGGATATACATAGTTAACAAAAACCTCACCTTTGTGTCTTATTTTACCATAATAATTAAAAAAGGCATGCAACTAACATGTATTAACAAAACCAAGGCTCTATCCCTTTTATTTTTTTTTTAACTACAAAAGTTAAAAGAGGTGAGCAGTTAATGCATTTTGTTAAAGTTAAGGTTATATTATACACTATAAAAGTCACTGCACATATAATGTATGTCTTTTCTCCTTATTTCAAGGGTTTTTTCTCTATTCATTTTTTTCTCTTCTTCTTTATTTTTTTTTCTCTTATAACTAATACCAATCAAAGAAAAATTAGTTTTATCCTTTATCTATGTCGATCAATCCTAGGTCATCAATTGGTGTGTTGGTGGTGTCACTGTTAATGGACCTTACTATTAGTTAATGTCATTGGAATAAATTAAAAAGAGAAAAAGAGTTTTGCTAGACTAATTTGGAAAAGAGAGAAGAACCCTACTTTAGTAATTTAAAAAAAAAAAAGGGAAGAGTTCCCTTTTGTATTTCATAAAGGGAAAAGCATGGTTCACTTCCTCTTAGTATACAACTCTCTTCTAAATGAGAATATATATAAAGATTAGATCTTTGCCTAATATCAAAAGTCTTGTATGATAACGAATGAAAACTTGATAACTAGTATACATTATGTGTCATATCATGATGTTGATCCTGGTTGAAATAGCCTTAAGGGACAATCACAGTAAGATAACTAAAACCAATAACAACATTCAAAGGAGAACTAGTATTGGTAAGGTTAATAACAAAATGATGACAATGGTGAGAAAAATAAATGCTAGGAAATGGTAGATCTTTATGTTGAATTTCTCCCTATGCCTTTAGTTTTAAAACCAAAAGTATACATTCTTCATTCAATTGCTTTGTACACTTGTAATTATGAGGCGAGTTAAAAGATTTGTGATGCATTAGGATATGTACCTTAATTATTACAAAAGACCCTCTTTATGATTTATAACTATTTTGCCTCTGGCTTCCATCTAATGTATAATAGATTTTCATTTTCCATACCCTCATGTCTTGTAGTTAGTTTGATCTTTCTTATTGATTAGAAAAATGAGCAAAAGTTCGTGGAGTTAAAAAAGTCAGTAAAAAGTAAAGGTTGAATCAATGATTAGATTTTCACCTTAAATTTACAATCACTTTTATTTTTTTATCATCCATAGTTTATACTCTTATGGGTCAAAATATTTTTTGTTATTTTTAGGTCGTTCATAGTTTATACTTTTATAAATTAGAAGTTTTGATTTGCAAACTTACACGTAGTAATACTTCAAAAACTTATTATTGATTAAGCCAATTTGGATGCTTTTTTAGTTTAACATATAAGTATTGCTCATACAAACTTTTTATACCTTATAGGCTTCATCTTATTTGGAAGTTAGTTTGTTATAAAGACAATGCTTAAAGTTGATAGGTTGTTATATTATGAGAACCAAGTCATTTACTTGGAAAGATTATGGGCAAACATTGTTGTTAAAAGCATTGGTGAGTTAGGTCTAGTAATACTCAAGTTATTGTTATGCTTAAAGTCTTTTCTCAATTAAGACTTCTAGCTTATTCAACTATAATTGTGTGTTTTCCTCTTATATAATGCCTTCTTATAGTTTTATACATAATGACAGTATTTGCATGTCCAATAATAATATTACCTTAATATCATAAAAGAGAACATATGGTGCTACTTGAATGGGCATGTAGTAAGTTGTTAGATATGCTTATATCGCCTGAAGAATTTTGTGAATTCAATCTTTTGTTGTTTCGGACATTATCTTTTATAGTAGATTACATAAGGTTTTGTTAAATGTCTTAGTTAAATACATGGATGACATTGATTATTTGAACTTTAACTTTTCATAAAGCATATCCATCAAATTATTGTAGAATTACTTTTCATTATTAGTAACGATGAATTAAAGAATTTTATATTGATAAATTACAAGGGTCTAGATAAAATTGACGACATACTTTTTCTTTACTTCCCTAAGTAAGATTAATTCAATTCATTTTGACAAGTAATTTATTACTATAATAATATAAAGGAAGTCTAAAAAGGATTTTTGCAAAGGTCCAACTAAGTTGAGACCCTAAACTTCAAACAACCAAGATAATATGGTTAGATGTAATGGTTCTAGCAATTGATATGTGTATTTGGCATGAAACTAACAAGCTTAAAATTACGTATTATTATTAGCCAATAATATCTCATCCTCATAAGCTTAAAGTGCAACTTAAGTCCTAATTGATGTCTACCATAGATATTGGAATGTGCTTCTTCAAAAGTTTGCTCTGCCTTCCCACTTCTTACATAATGGATAAAGACCCAATGAAAAAATCTTAAATACAAAGTATCTTTGAAGTATATAAAATAAGAAACTTCATAATGTGTTTCTACCTTAAAACAATGATCTTTAAAAGGTTTTTTATACTATAAGTAGTTGATAATAGGTCAATGCTAGTCTTTAATTTCAATAAGATGTATAAACACAAAGTTATAAATGAATTTTTGACTTGACTAATGATGTGGTCAAGTTGACTAATGCCTTAATTCAAAAGTATTTTTTGTTGAAGGACATGTTCCAAGGTTATGTTTTCAAATTCATTTATCTTTTGTCAAATTTATCAATGTTATATATAAGAAAAATTAAAAAATTTTTATTTTTGTGTTAGGTAATTTTGAAGATATATTATATATTAAATATTTTTGTGTTAAGTATTATATATTATATTATTAAAATTAATTTGATGAAATTGTTAATAATTTTTATTTTTATTTTAATTTATTTAAAAATATTTAAATAATATATTATATATTATAAATTATTATTATTATTATTATTATTATTATTATATATAATTAATTAAAAAATAATATAACTAATGCATGTCTTGCTTTATAAAGATTTGAAATTTATATTTTAGATATATAATAATTTAATAAATATGTATAGTAATTTTATTATAACATATAAGATTTTTTAAATTGATTACAACTTTTAAATGAATTGATAAAAATAATATAATAATCATAATATAAAAGATTTTCAAACTAATTAAAATTTTTTGGTCACTTTTAAAAATTGGAAAAGTCTTATTAAATGAATTAATTTAAGAGATATTAATAATATGAAAAAATTTTAAAGTAATTAAAACTCTTAATTAATTTTAAAAAATTGTTGTCTTCTAAATTAATTAATTTAAAATATATTTATAAATTTATATTGTAGGATGAATAATTAATCTTAAGGATGGAACTTAGCAAACTTTTGAACTTTTGTTCCTCCTTTTATCTTTCAAATTTCCTCTTTTTAGACATTCAATAATGTTAAAAAATATTACTTTTAGTAATCTTTTTTAAATGTGAGAATCAATGTGAACAAAATAAATAAATAAATAAATTTTATTTTTTTATTTATCAAAGAAAATTTATCTTAAGAATAGATTGAGAAATTATAAAATTAAAATAATGAAAAGAAAAAATAAAAAGGAATAAAATATGTCAACGATAATAAAAAATATTTACAAGGAAATATATGTCTACACCTATTATATCTATTACCCAATAAACTTTTGTACAGCAACCTACCGCAGTTTTCGTACAGGGTACTCACACATTTAGAGCAATGTTGTACTATCATACATCCTGCTCAGTAGGATTCCTTCGTCAAAGTCACTTAATCATTGAATAATTATTTCAACCAACCCACAAAAAGAGTATCTCGTGTCTAGTTGCATTATAAGTAGAAGTGTGCGTTCTCACCAACTGAGAGGAATTCCTCGGAAGATGAACCGAAATAAAAGCTGACGATGTGGTGATGAGCAGAGGGATGAACTTTACCTTATCAACATTAGATTCTAAGGGGTTAATTTACTTATTCCGCAAATTGCAAAGTGGCAATAATCAAGATGATGTCGACTTTAGTAAATATGACAATAAGTCAAGATAATTTGGATCACTTGAATATAAGCATCTAATTATAATCTATGCTGAGAAACTAGTTTTGAAAGATGCATTAGGTGTTGCAGTTGATAACGTTAGTGGTCTCAGTTTGACTGAACAGGAACATTTAAAAAAAAAAAACATGATGTAGTGAGGTGCGAATTAGAAGTCACTGATCACGATTGGATGCATGGTAGAAGTTTTCATTCCAAATAACTATCTGATTCAACTGACAAGCAATTCTTTAAATTAGCATTCCTTTTCAAGAGTGCCAAAAAAAAAAAAAAACACACAAGGGTATTTATATTGTTGTTGCAAGCCAAGAATAAATAAAGAAGACTTAAAAATTTTCAATTAAGTTATGTTTCTTGGAGATTTTGTCAATTATATAATTTAGTTGGAAATACAAAGAATCATCTACATACAGATCTCTAAATGAAATCATTTGTATATGGGTTGCATAATTGCATGGAGATTGGAATACAAAGAGTTCTACTTATGGAATGAGTTTCAAAAAGTTATGAGATATCTCAGGTGGTAGGAATGTGTCACAGAAACAGTATAAATATATAGATACTGAAAAACGTTTTGATAACTACAATTGATGAGTAATGACTAAAATTCATAAAAACAATACCTTCTAGTTGTTAATTATAGTTACTATTAGTTGTGATTTTTAGCAGTAGTACCGATGAGGCAAAAAAAATTAGCGTCACTGAATTTCAAATTTCTTACAGCAAAAGGAAATGACTTATAGTCAAAGATGGAATGGGTTTAAGTTGACCTAATGTGGATTTACACAACTGATCGCCAACTCCTAGCAACCGCCTTGACTATATCGGTTTCTCTAAACCACATAAAGCCAAAAGGTTCTGGAGTAAAGAACCAATAATTTTCAGGTGTCCAGGCACGGCAGTAGTTATAAATAGTTTTAAGGTCTCTCACAGGGTGCGGCGGGAGATAGACATGACCCGTTAAGCTGACTTCCCAAATGAATCAAAGAAGTGATTTTAAAAGAAAAATCAATAGTTTTAAGGTCTCTCACAGGGTGCAGCAGGTAATAGACATGCTCAATTAAGCTGACTTTCTAAATGACTCAAACAGGGGATTTTTAAAAAAAAAACAAAAAGTCAATAACTATCTATTCGGATTGAAACTTGAATTTGAGATGTTTAATACTGGAGACAATTCCAATAACGTATCATTCATTGAAAATTAGATGCAATACAGGAACGATGAAAATACTACATGAAAGTCGAAGATAGGGGAAGAAGGGCATGATGATCATAGCTAAAGAGTAGGATTAGAGGAGTCATTTTCCTGCAAACCTCACGTAAAGTACGGAGACAATGCCACTGTCAATGTGGCATTGCCCTGCCAAACTAATCTAATCTAGCTTGGCTAAGTCTGCCATGTCAAACCCTATCTTAATATACTACTTGAGACAGAAATCTGCGGAGACAATAATGATAAATGTCTGACTAGGCTTCCCCATCCTGCAAACAAAGATCCTTGCACGCTTATATTATGTTTAACAAAATAGATCCGAAAATGAGAGCTTCCTGTTCACTTAATTAAAACAAAAAAGAAAAAGAAAAAAAACAATCTTGCTGGTGATCGTCATCAATTAATTGGCTGCAATGAAAGTTAATGTTAGACATTATGATCAAGTGGTTATGTGTTGAACTTAAACTAGCAACATGGTTAATGAAAATGGTGAAATTTGCACAAGATCAGGGGAGTCTGTTTTGTCCACACTTATCCACCACAAAGAGTTTGTACAAGAGAAAGCATGTTGTTAAGAAATTTTGCTATCTGAGACAGAGGAATGAAAATATTTCCATGATTTTTGAAGGACAGACAAGAAACGTGTATATATGTTCCTCATTATGTGTACTCCATATCCATGATCTCTCGCTTAATCATGCTTAGGGCAATTCTTTTGGCGTATTCCCAGCAGCAAGTAATTTCTAATGAATCCCATTATGATCAATAGGATTGAAGATCTTGCTTGTCCAGGTCAGCAACCATAGCAAACAAGCTTTCTCCTATATATGAGTCGGACATATAGAAAAATGAGTTTTAAAAACAGAGAAAAGGACTCGCACAAAATCTGGACAATCTTTCTTCATTTTATCACCAACTTCTCAATTCTTTGTCTTCATGTATAACACCCTCATCAACTAATTTATCACCTTATTTGTGTTGTGGGGCCTTTAGCATCCCTATTTATGCCAAATGTGAAGCCATACTCTTCCATACACATACCAACATTAAGTTAAGAGCTAGGTTGGTAGCTCTGCACCTAAGAAGAGCATACACAAAACAACATTTCACAAGCTACAATCTTTAACTTTCTTTATTATCTCTTGTAATGGCTTCTCTTTTCCATCTCCTACTGATAATTCTAGTAATTACTTCAGTTGGTGCCCAATATCCACCTTCCCCCGGCTACCACCCAAGCTCCACAATTAGTTCTATTGGCTTTGATCGGGGGCTAAGAAACCTTTGGGGTCCTCAGCATCAAAGACTGGACCAGGGCACACTGACCATTTGGCTTGACACTAGCTCAGGTCCCAGTCCTGCATATTTGCATGTTTTATCTTGCAATTATCGCAGCCCTTGCTGCTATTATACTCTAATTGTTATACTAATGTGTAACAGGAAGTGGGTTTAAATCACAGCATCCTTACCGATCTGGATACTTTGGTGCTGCCATCAAGCTGCAACCTGGTTACACTGCAGGAGTGGTTACGTCTCTCTATGTGAGAATATTACGTGCTTTGACCATGTTTTATTTCATTCAATTCAATTAACAAGAGAATGATGAACCTTCAGCTAATTGGTGCAAATTGAATTTGGTTATAATCCGTTAATTCACAGCTTTCGAACAACGAAGATCATCCGGGGAACCACGACGAGATTGACATTGAATTCCTAGGAACGACGCCGGATAAGCCTTACACGTTGCAGACCAATGTCTACATTAGAGGAAGTGGGGACAGAAACATTATTGGAAGAGAAATGAGATTTCATCTGTGGTTTGATCCTACACAAGATTTCCATAATTACGCCATTCTGTGGACCCCTAGTGAGATAATGTAATTTAGTACCCTTTTCTGCCCTCAATATGCTCATTGCTTCTGCTTTTTATGTTGTTTCTTATATATTATTTTTGAACTCGTTGTTGTATGCATGCACATATACTCAGAATCTATTTACATGTTATGCTTTGTTTAAATAATAAAAAATTATTTGTAGATGTCTCAGCTATTATAAAGTAGGTTTGGTTTCATTCTTATGATGTGGGCTGCAGATTTTTGGTGGATGATGTTCCCATTAGAAGGTATCCAAGAAAAAGTGATGCCACGTTTCCATTAAGGCCGATGTGGGTGTATGGCTCAATCTGGGATGCATCATCATGGGCCACTGAGGGTGGAAAATACAAGGCCGACTATAGGTACCAGCCCTTCATTAGCCGATACCAAAATTTTAAGATTGGTGGGTGCACGGCCGACGGTCCTGCCTCATGTTCGCCGCCCTCCGCCTCCCCGACGGGCTTGACAGGCCTGAGCGAAGAGCAGGACTGGGCAATGTTATGGGTCCAGCGGAACTACTTGGTTTACGACTATTGCATTGATCCAACTAGGGATCACACCAAGACCCCCGAGTGTTAATTAATTTAAGGGTACGGTATATATGTGTAATGTAAGTGTATATATTGGTGCCCACATGCATACGCAAAATTATTGTTAATTTGGCTTCTTTTTTTTTTTGGGGTCTTGGAGTGTAGAAAGGTTTGTGTTTTTGTTTTCGGTTGTTGTTTCCGTTGTGTGCGGTTTGTATGGATTTGAAATGGGCTTCTGAGACGGGAATGGGACTCCCACTTGCCATACGAATGATATGAAAGTGCAAGAGTCGTTTAAGCGTCCAAGCCCCTGCAGGATTCGGAGGATTTTAGTTGTCCTGTTGGCATTGCTCGTGGAATAAAACTATGCCAAGTGTTTTTGGGGTATTTGTAAAAAGTTATGTTTGTTATTTCACAGCTGAGTTATGATCGAATGTTTGTGTACAGAATGGAAAACAGAAGTCTTGGAGCAGTATTTAGCTTCACTTGTGAATCTTGATTGTCCTGCCGCAGGTGGGCTCTTCAATCTCAGGCATGTGAATTTTCCGCTTTGGACCACTGAAGACGCATAGTCCTCCCTTATTTTTCCTTCCCTTTCTAAAACAGGACAATACAGAGCAATTGCGTTGCTTTTGGTGCATCGTTACGTTAGCTCTCTCCGTTTTTTTTTTTTTTTTCTGCCCACCATGCGAGAAGCGTACGCAAGAATGGTAGAGGACTCTTGCCTTTTTCGTATTAAATAACAGAAAAGAATAGAGAGGAGTTTTTCTATAAAACTTGCTCTTTCATTTTATTTTAGTATCAAAATTATGTAATACGAATTTATATTTCATTAATTATACAATAAATTTAGATACACAATTCTTTATATATCAAATGTTAATAGTATTCATTTTAACATTTAATACTAAAACTTTTCTAAAAAAAATTCAATCATTTAATTTCGAGTCTATAATAAATTTAAATTAATGTTAACAAACCCTTCATCTACATTTTTGCTGCATATATAAACCTGTAGACATTTATTGTATTCCGTGCGTCCGTATGAATAACAAATCTCATTGGGACACTTTTCCTCTCATCACTCTTTGAATTTTGACGACAAACTTCATGTTGCATTAGGCCATTATTTTAAGACCCCCAAGAACTCCCACGTACTTAATCGTTAAGTTAGCATCATGCCTGGTTATATTATTTACCCACTCGGCCACTTCATCTATCTTTATTTATTTATTTCCCTTTTAGATTCCAATCACCGAACAACCTATGCAGCAGAGCTGGCCTCCGATTCCACTCACGGGCCCTCCGAATTCTTCTTCCTTCTGGCATCGCGTGTTCAGCGGCCATGCAAAAGTAAGTGCATCCCCGTTTTGTGCTCCATCACCTTAGCTGGGTTTCACGATCACGAGCGACCCGTTTCCTCCGACCTTTGGTCCGAACCCCTCGCTGTCGGCCCTCCCTCCACCTGTCCGACCTGTGTACTCAAAGCACGTATAACCCGCCACGTGGCATCCCCTTCTTGGATGGGATTGTTGAACTGGAGGGCCCGGCTGACCGCAGGGTCCCACAAGTTCCTCTGGATCGCTGACAAGTTGGTGGCCGCCACGTGTTCGAGAATCGCTCCCAACTTTCCCACGTCCCTTTCCGCGACCGTGAGCGAGATGTCCGGCCACCGTATCGCGTCCGGGAAGGGCAACCGAATACCGTCGGCTATTATAACGGGCACGCATCCCAACACGACTGATTCCACCAGCCTGGGGCTCCAGGGGGCCCACCCCAGCGGACACAAGCAGAATACCGACCGTACAATCTCTGACTGGTAACCGGAAAATTTATGCCTCCGTAAGTAAAACCTCCCGTCGCCGCTGAATCTTCTCCGTATCTCCGTCCGAACCTTCCTGCATGATAAGAAAAACCAAAGCAGAGGTTAAATATACACGTTATGGTATTCCAGATTCTTAACGCTGCGAGAACAAAGGAATGATTAGATGTTTGATTACCTGCTGTAGAATCGCCCGCTAATGTTTTTAGGGTGCACTTCCATTTTGCCTCTGAAAAAGACCCAGATGTCACGCCGGCTGGTCAACGGTGATTTTTGAAGCGTTTTCTGCATACTCTCCGGCGAGACATAAGGCGGTATGACAATATGCTCAACGTGTTGACAGGGGTGGTCGTATTTGACACCAAAAGTCTGTAATATGATCGAGTTCTTCAAGAACTCCGGTATCCCATTTTCTATAGCCCTCTCCTCCTAAAAGCAGAACAAAAGAATAAAAAAACAGAATCGAAAACTTAGCTGAGAAAACGAGGAAAAACAATAAACCATTTTCAAGTGGATGGGAGTCTTTTAAGTTTTAGTAAAATACCATGGCGTGGAAACAAGCGCCGTAATCGTGGGAGGCGACGAAGACATGGTCGGCCCCGAGGGATCGGTTCCAGAACGGATAGGTGGAGGAAACGAGGTGGACGGCGGAGGACAGAAGAGACCTGGCGTGGCCGATGGCCGGGAACCCATTGGCGGTGCTGAAATTGCAGGACACGTAAACCGGGACAAAGAAGAAGTCCGCTTCGTACGGGTCAAACGTTCGCACCCAATCATCGCTGTTCAACAAAGCTCTGTGAATTGCCACCTCCGAGGCAAACAAGTGGCTGCTGCATCTCTCATTGATTAGCCAGTCCGTGTTGTATTTTGATGGCAATTCGTAAACGTATATCTTCAAATCCTTCAATAAGCCTATGTTTTCCGTTTTAAACAAAAGGAAAAAGTCAGCAGACAAAAAAAAAAAAAACAGAGTGTTTCATTTTTCTTTCTTTACTCTTTGAAAACGAGAAGGAATCGAATAAAGGCCACACCTTGATCGCTCTTGGGACGTTGAAGAAGAGAGGTTGAGTTTGTGGATTCAAAGAGGGCGCGAGAAACGACGGCGGATTTGGAGAAATAGCTGTGAGACTGTGGGATTGGAATGGGGATGGGCTTGTAGCTAACGAAATAAGAGCTAAACAAATAAAGAGAAAGGGAAAACCAGAGGACCCATTTGTAGTATCTGAAGCAGAGATTGTTCTTCTCTTGCAGTTGTCTCCCATGTTTGTGTAAGACTTTCATTTTTACATTGAAACCCCTCTTCAGCTTAGTGGGTATTTTCAGCTCCACCATGTCCTCTCATCTAAAACCCTTAAACCATAAAGTTTTTCTTTTCCTAGAAAAAAAAAAAAAAACAGAAATGAAAGGAAGCAGCTCTAAGTAACAGAAATTATTCATCAGAAATTGGTGGGGTGGGGTTTTCGGTTTTGGTTGGAACAGTAAGACTGTAGAAAGGGCGCTTGTTGGTACTTCCCTTTTACAACTCAAATAAAAAAAAAACAAAAGTCTCCAGTATTTTGCCCAATTCTTCATTGGCTATCGCTCAGTTCTAGTGATTCTGTAATTAATAACAAACAAACTCAGAAAATACAAAATTGCAGGCACCCCAGGGAGAAAGAGAGAGAGAGAGAGAGAGAAAGAGAGAGGGGAGCTGCAGCTGCACGAAACGAAGCTCGGCTGCGGGGAGCCTGAAAAAGCTAAATGACGGAAATAGACACCTCATTGTCACGGGTTCTTGCAAAAGACTTCTTAGATTGTTGGCTGATCAGGATCGTACCTTTTGGTAAATTTGCTGGGTTTTGTGTTGAATTTATCCAGACATGCTTGTCTTTTGAACCGACGTAGCATCACGATCAACATCTGTTTATTCGGTTCTAAATTCTAATTAATTACGTGCCTTAACTCTGACTCTCACGTGGGTCCAACCTGATCGTCACATCCAGCTTTATTGTCCAACCAATCCCAATTACAAAATGGATTTTTTCTTTTTTGAAATACACCTCATAATGATATTTTAGCTACATATGTGTGTGTGTGACTAATTTAATGTTTGTATATAATAAAATTTACCAATTTAATATAGATCACATATGTTTTATATCAATTTGATATATTTGTATTGTATTATAGCATTAAAACTGAGATTGCTATCTTTTTAATTTGTACACCAAACCCCACAACCTCATGTTCTGATACTCATTCTAACAATTGCAATTTCACATTCTGATATATATTTCCTGTAATTTTGTACTGCGATAAAGTACTTTTACTCCCTCATCCCAAACGCTCCCAAGAGAAGCAGGCACACCTAAAATGTTCATTCACTATAAAGGCAAAAGGTTTTGTAATAATCTTGTCAGGAAGGGAAGGGAAAATTACATTTCCCATGGAATTTTTAATGCACCTACACACACTTAATGGCATCCAAACCCCACCAAAGTTTGAGACCATTAAAAGCTTTGAAAGTAGGGATCTTTATCAAAATAAAGAGATGCCCAGTGCTGGCATTTAATGGAACAAAGCAAATTGTGAACTAATTCCTTTTCTATTTGTGATGCTAAATTGAGAACTATTTCAGTTCGTTCAGATTCCATTCCTCCAAGTGTGGTCATGAAAAACCAGCCCATTACTCTGCGTATAATATATTCACACCAACATATAATTACGTTATCCTTTTGCCTGTTACTTATTAAGTTAGTCACGAGATGCAACTGGCCCTTTTAAAGGCGCATGGGTGCCCCGGAAAAAAGAAAGAGGAATTGACTTTGGACAACCTGTGGAGTAAGAAAAGAAAAGCTTAAAGAGAGTTTGTAAATAGATTTGAGTAGTGAAGTAATTATGACCTTAGCAAATTAAATAAACTATGATAAAGATTTTGTTCGTGCTCTATAAATTACGTTTCAGTGTATCAGATTTTAGTAGACTTAATAAAGGTTTCGTTTGTCAATTATATGGTCAATTATTGAATCGGGTTCCCATGTAACAATTATTGCATTCAGTATATGAAATAGTAAAAAAAATAATAATAATAAATAAATAAAAAGAGGGAGATAATATTAGAAAATGATAAATTTTATCTATATTTAAAAAAAATATTTCAATATTTATAAAAATATTATTGGTATTTAAAGATATCTTTATTATCTTTTTCAAGGTAACCCCAAATATGAGTAAGCTAGTTGTTTATTGTCCTTTATTGTTTAATTTTATACTAATTTATTTTACATTATCCAGTCTTCATGCCAACTACACCTAAAAACGCTAACGAGGGTTAGATGAAAGTTCCACGTTAGTTGTACAAATTTAAATTTAGAGATCATCAATCGAGGTAGATAAGACAATTAAATGCGGAAAGCGAAATTACATATCTTGGATCCCAGAGGGAATTAACAATTTAATAGACGAAAAATGTATCTTGTAAATGAATTATACGAACTAACTCCATTAAATAAAAAATTGATGTAGACAGAATAAAAGGGTTAGGTTAAAGGACACGAGTCCGAGGCAGTAAACCTAGGTGTAGGAGGCTGGATTCAGGTGAGCCTAAGATCGAATTAAGAATTTTTATATCAAAAATCATTTCAGAATATATTTTCACGATGGGGTTGATTAGGTGAATTAAAATTCTCAAGAATTCAAATGAACTTTAAAAAAAATTTATGTTACATCTAAAACACTTAAACTTATATGAACAACCTTTACATAATATAAAAAGAAATTCATATTAATATCTGTCATTTTGTTATAAATTTTTTGTATGTCGTATGAAATATTATGTATATAATATATAATATTTTACAGATAATATAAACCTTTTTTGAGTTTAATTTGATTGCAAGAGATTTGAATTTGTCTAGTATTTTTGTTTCACGATATGTTCTTGACGTACCATTTCTTTAACTAATTGGTATAAAATGAAATATAAAATTCGACCATTTTCCACTTCTTTTCAGGTCAATGGTTTCGTTTTTTTTGGGTCAGGTGGGCCAATTTTTAATTCAGAGAGACCCCAGAACTAGATGCCTAGCGACCGAGGGGATAAGTATACGTATACCGAGTCTTTGCTTAGTTAAGTCTCGTGTACGTCAAGTTGTGTGATTGCTTCACTTGCTAAGTGCCTAAGCCACACCCTCCTTACCTTTTTGAATGAGTGTGTTTCATATACGTCATCACATCATCTTCTTTCGGTCTAGTGGCACACTCGTGGGCTCGATATATGGGTATTAGGTTTGGCGATTGGATGGTCTTTGGCAACGCAATACCAGAATGCAACTTTCAATTATATGTACAAAAGGTACATGGGGAGCCAGCAATAACAGGGATAGCTTTCTTGGCGTATTAGATTAGTCCTCAAGGCAGCTAGCATCTTTGTCTTTTCCCCTTGTCTTGGTATGAAAGCCATCAAAGCTGCGAGTTTTTTTTTTTTTTGTTTCTTCTTTCTCAAAAAATCTGTTTAATAAGTTGCAGAGTGGGACGTCCAACTGTGGCATATTCTTTTTTTTTTTTTTTTCTCACGAAGGAAAACAATGCAAGGAATATTAATTATTAATCACGTAAACTCAGATCAGATCATCTATTGACATCTTATAAATTTCTGCTGCACCTAAGGACAGTAATTCACAAGCAGCATACCTCAAATTTGTCACCTTGTATTGGCATCTTTTAGGGAAAGAATAAGCCAATGAAATTGGAACCTATGTCAAATGCGTGTAAATCACACAAAATAATAACTAAATTCTCAAGTAAAGTGATTCGAGCGTGGCATATGCACGAAAAGGGCTACGCTGTTTTCGCATTTGCAATTGCTGGATACACGCAAGTTAGGTAGATTTCGAATGAAAGGTTTGCGTGCATCCTGTTCTCCTAACACCAGTGCACCACCTTTGCGTGAAAAATAGCAATAACTATGTGCAGAAGAAATAATTTTATTTTCTCAGTTATTTCGACAGAGAGTCAACTCACATGTAATATATTATTAGTTTATGCCATTCCACGATGTGCTGACCATTCAGTTCTGTTATCTCCTGTGTTTTTTATTAGTCGAATCTATAATTTAATTAAACTGAAAAATGTGGACACCAAGTAAAAGCTGGCAATGGAGAACCACACAACCCATCCCTGAATAATAGACCTATCATCAGCCAAAAACATACAATGGTAGTCAGCTACCACAAAGCAACCGGTGCCCCAAGCCAGAGGGCATAACCAACCGTGCAACCCATCTCTGAATGATAGACCTATCATCAGCCAAAAATATACAATGGTAGTCAGCCACCACCAAACAACCAGTGCCCCAAACCAGAGGGCATAACCTGCCCTGCATATGCTGTCCTTTACCACATTCATGCAATTAACTCACTACCCATCAACTGCATTCCTTCAATCCGAGCCCCCTGTCCCTCAATCATCCACTGACCAACAAAACAAGGATAAATCAGGAAGCAGCTCAAAGTCAATAGATAGGTGTCTCACTTTTAAAAACGAATTCAACAAAAGCAATATCCATGCACTGTAAAATGTTGGAAACTAATGTGTACTGTTTTTTTTTTTTTTCCTGTTCTTTAACCATTATGAAGTATTGTTCACGTAGAGCATTTATGTGACACAAGTGGTAAACGTGTCTTTCTCGTACTGCGTCTCTGACAATTTCGCAGCAGAGTTCTATTACTGAACACCCAACTGCGGACCCAATGCAGGGTTTGCTTTATAATAAAATATATTTTTTAATTTTTTAATAAAAATTCACAATGTACACAAAATTTGATTAGACGTGTAACTAGTCTGAATATAATATTAAAAAAAAAACATTGAAAAAAATGCAAACAGGTCATATTTCATAGTTTTGTATTTTTCACCAATATTCATACGCATTTTATTTCATTTACTTACATATTTTCTGGGTTCTCGTGTAAACTGTAAATTTTTGTTAAAAATATTTAAAAAATAATAGTTTATCCACGAGTAACCTGATGATGGTATCACCCGTGTATGGGGGCGGGTTGGAATCCCAAGGTAGTGTTTTCGGTTTTTTTTTTTTTTCAATTTTTCTGTAGGAAATTAGAATATTCCAAAGCCATGTGATTGCAAGAAAAGAAGAAGGGCTTTGGGACCTTTAATTCAAATCATAAAGATCTTTCTTTGGTTATACCAAAGCAGAAAACAAAAGAAAGATCTTCCTTTGGCGGGTTTTGTCAACATCCAAATGAAAATCAGAGATGAGGAACATGGGGAGGTCCATCTGCCCTTTTTGTTTGAATTATATATATCCCATTGCTCTGGTGCTTGACCTACCCCACTAAACAAAACAATATACATAGCCCATATCAAATCCTTCAGAATAGTCGTTCAATTATATGGCCGTCTTATTGTGGGCCTTGTCATTACCCTCATAATTGTTTTAAGTGTTGAAAAAGGAGGCGTACGAGGGTCCTCTTTAATCTGAAAAAATGCCGAGACTTCTTTTTTTTTGGGGGGGGGGGGAGCATTGGCTTGTCCCTACTGCTTTGATGTGAGCTGTACAGGCACATGCAAATGGATACCCCGAGTATGTGCGGTGCGTGCATGAATAAATGTGCTAGCTAGGCAGTTGAATTATATATTTATATCAGTAAAAGGAACTGTTCGAGTTGCTTTTTTCCTATGGGGTACAAATATCAGCATGTTAACAATGTTTCCATGTGCATTTGAGAGGAAACAACTTGGATGGAAGCATTGTTCGTAGTTCAGCATTTTTTTCAAGAAAGCTGAAACACTTTTTTAATCGCCTCTGAATTGTGAATGTGATGTGTACAACTTCATCTCCTGTTTGAGCTCAACAATTCTGGTTTTCATTTCTCACAGAAAGGCCACAAAGCAGTTATAGTAGTAGTGATTGCATGCTGCAGCCGAGCAAAAGGCTACAAGTGCACCAAGCCCACGGAATAGTTGTCAACCTAAGTTCATTTCGAACCAA
The DNA here is from genome assembly GCA_023213295.1 of Bruguiera hainesii. Classification (NCBI taxonomy): domain Eukaryota; kingdom Viridiplantae; phylum Streptophyta; class Magnoliopsida; order Malpighiales; family Rhizophoraceae; genus Bruguiera; species Bruguiera hainesii. Next base: position 6,871,934 of record JAHOYR010000006.1, read on the forward strand.
AACTAGGCTGGGGCCGAACCGAAATGAGAATTGAATTGGGCTCCCAAATTGTTGGTTACAACCATAATTGAGAAGCGATCCAGTCCCATTAAGCTTTGAGATTTTTAAGAACCGGGTCGTATAGAATCGACCCAATGAACAACCGGTTCGAATAGCGGTTCCAAAAAATTAAAAATGCAAATCAGAGCCCAACACGACGCAATGGTTATTTGACGATTGTGAAGCACTTCAATTAAGTTCAAGTTGTATATTAATTTAAATTTTTTTCTCTTTACTTTCATATATTAACTATAAATTTTTATAATTTCTCTAGCAACATTAATGAGAATGTTAAAATGTTATAATTTTTGAAATGAAATAAAAAAAAAAAGAAAAGAAAAGAAAAGGAGAGAACTGGACTGTGAGACTGCCAGTGAAACTGTAACGAAACCAAAAACAAGAAAATGATTTTCTTTTGTCGTGCACCTATACACCTATATTTCACACACAATCGCCACTCAACGATCCAGAGGAACAGAGACCGAAATGGCCATTTGCTTCTAAGGAAGTGCATATCTTGCGTCGCTGCAGCTCAAATCATACAGATTGGACTTATGCTTTTTAGCTTTGGCGTCTTTCATTTTTTTTTTTTTTTAAAATTTTATTTGGTTCTGACTGCGAACTCAAATTCGATACGTTCAATCCTGAAAATGATTCTAATACTAGTGAGAGGTAGTAAGTCATAACTCATTGGTTGTGTCTTCAATTCCTTTGAATTCTCATTGGATAGTTTGAGCCACCACACAAGCTTAAAAAACCTGGGTAAAGAGCCTTGTTTTGAGTTGTCCTAGGCCCAGGTCCATAATGACTGATGAGCATGGTGCGTGGATTCATTTTTCATCCATCATGGAACTCATTCGCTGTTGACCACCCAGAAAGGAGTAACAAACTTCCATCCGTAGTTGGAACCTGAAGCCACTAAGATCAATGTTCTAATTTGCATTTATCGGTATGTACTAATCATATTTTGAATGACTGCTTACCATATATTCATAACAATATGTTCTCACTCAAAAAATAAGACACATGATAAAGACAAGTTCATTTCCTGCTTGCAACTCGAACCTTCACCCCCTCCCCCTTTTATTTTAACTTTTAGAGCTATTGGCTAATTCAAGATCGTTGTATTACAAGTTTAATGAATTTAGTACTTCTTACCTGTACAACCTTGAGAATTGCTTCAAAATAGTCTTTTTCATTCGTAACTCATAAGAACTTTTTGAAAAAATAACTCTAAAGAGAGAAATTTTATAAGTATATATACTTTTTTAAATTTTATAATCCAAATAAAATGAAGGAAGTATTTTTTTATATAAATATTAAATAAATTATAATTATTAAATTTTTTTATCTAATAATAAATATTATACTTTTTCAAATTTTTTTTTGTATTTATTATATAAATACATTTTAACATATTATCCTTTTCTAAATTTTTTTTTTGAATATACAATCTTTCTATAATACACAAGAAAACTCTAAGAGTAAAATACCGTCACACTTGCATATGAAAATAATGCTAGCACCAAAGCATCACAATTCATTGCTTGAACATTCGCACACGTTGCCACTCCCTATTTAATTTTTACTTCTTCTTTTCTTAATTCTGAAATATTAACTTGTTTGATGGTGGGATCAAGCGCAACTTAGCTTCATCAAAGGTGAAAACTTTTTTTCTTTTGGTCACGATAAAAAGAAAAAAAGAATCAGAACTATTAATAATCACATTTGGTTAATTGTACCTCCCTATAAAAAAGAGAAAAAAAAAACAAAGGTTAATTGTATCGGTTTTGCTTGTAAAAATAAGTTGATTACGGTTATCCACTCATACACAAATGTCAGGAACTCAAAACTGGGGGCATCATCCGCTTTATAGACGGAGACATGCAAAAGAGAAAGGGATTGTAATATGATTATCTCTTGGTTGACGTTCTTCACGACTAGACATGGAATTGGCAAATGGTCACACAGCACGCAAGCAACTCAAAGCTTGTGTGATTCACCGTATATTTACTATATCTTCCTTTTGCTCTTAATTTAATAGCACAAGACTAGGCATATATTTTGACTAAATTTGATATATTTAACAATTTAAATTATTCAACCACTTGGTTAGACACAAAACCAAAATAAAAAAAAAAAAGAAAAAAGAAAAAAAAGCAAGAGGTTCTCTCACAAGAGAGGAACAATGGAGGCATTACTCTTTTCCCCCAACCCCTTGATTTAAAAAAAAAAAAAACCAATAAATTGTTCATGTGCACAATAGTAGACATGTGAAACAAATCATTAAAATGACGAGAAAATTCCGTGGTAGTGGACCCAACCCCCCCCCCCCCCGCGGCAATGTATGGGTTAATTAATGGTTGGCACTTGGTAAGGTCCATGGGATTTGAACTCAAAGCAAAAATGGTGGCTATTGGTCCCCCTTCATTGATTATATAATATTCCCTGTGTTGTCACGGTTTATGGTCATCCCCATTAATTAGATGTGTGTCAATGACTGCCAGTGTGAACAGAAGACGCGGAGGGGGGGGTATGAAATTGGGATTTTAGTTGGCATCCATCTAGTGTTTCTTTGACCTATTTCTCCACCTCTGGTTGCTTGTGAGTCCGTGATACTTACTGATTTCTTTTCCAGATGTCTTTTTATCATTATGTGACATATTTTCTTCTTCTTCTTCTTTTTGTGTTTTTTTTTTTTTCTTTCTTGTAGTTTCACAGATTATCTGGTAACTTATAGGCCTTGGGATCAAAAGGTTGAGCCACTTGGAAAAAGAGGAAAATCAATAATTGAGAGCAAAGATAATGGAAAATTTCTGCTTTTACATCTAAGAAATTTTTTCGCCATAATTTGTCATAAATAGTGGGGGAAGAAGATAATGTAAATGAAAGCTGCCCCTTGGAATCCTAAAAGTTTATTGCCATGAAGGTATTATTGTACGTCAAAACTGCTCATCATCATCATCATCCTCCTGTCATGTAGTGAAGAATATTTAACTAATCCAAAAATTTATTGTTGGAAAAGAGATAATTAGTCATAAATGGTGAGAGAAGAAAATAATCATAATCTTTGCAATTGATAGCAAAAATCTTAGAAATGGTTAAAAAAATGAAGATTAGAGGATAGAAACCCTCGTCATTCATAAATGACAAAGCATATCTTTACTTTATTCAGCCACCAGCCAAAAATAGAAGTTAGCTTTCTTCCCGGCCATTCCCATGTTCTTTCCGAAATTTTTTTCCCTTCTTATGTCCTAATCCTTGGCAAAGTCAGGCAAGCTTGCTGGCCTTATGTCATACATATGATGCAGGGAGTTCACCGTGTTTCTTACAAGGGACGTTAGATCTGCCCATCATCATTCCCAGTTTCAAGCAGACTTGCTTCCTAGCTATCAGGTTTTATTTGTATCCCACTTTACTATCTCTTGACTTCCATTTTCTTTCTCAAAAGCTCCCAAATTTTCCATAGGAACATACCCCTTAAACGCCCATTCTCTTTTCCTCAATTTCTGTGCCTTGGCCAACAAAAACAGTTTATGAATTTGCCAAATTTGCTGTATCAACTAGTCTCTGCTCTCCCCATAACCATTTAGAGCAAAGCCTTTTTTTTTTTCTTTTTGGGTTATAGCTACTTTTTAGTGGTTAGTTTATAGTCCATTACACCGTAGCTTCTAACATAGAAAGAAAAGACAATGGGTGATACATGGCGATTTGCAGTGCACGTGATAAAAGGCAGATGGTTTTCTGTCTTTGCTTCCTTCTTAATCATGGCCGGAGCTGGTGCAACCTATCTTTTTGGTACCTACTCCAAAGAGATAAAAGCCTCTCTCGGTTATGACCAAGAAACTCTGAATCTTTTGGGATTCTTCAAGGATCTTGGTGCCAATGTTGGGGTCCTCTCTGGCCTTATAGCTGAAGTGACACCAACATGGTTTGTGTTGCTGATTGGATCTGCCATGAACTTTGCCGGGTATTTCATGATCTGGCTAGCCGTGACTGGCAAAATTGCCAAGCCTAAAGTTTGGCATATGTGTGCCTACATCTGTATGGGAGCCAATTCCCAAAACTTTGCAAACACAGGAGCTCTTGTCACTTGTGTCAAGAACTTCCCTGAAAGTAGAGGTGTCATGTTAGGCCTCTTGAAGGGTTTTGTTGGGCTAAGTGGTGCCATTTTGACACAAATTTACCTGGCCATTTATGGCAATGATTCCAAATCTTTGATCCTCCTCATTGGGTGGCTGCCTGCTGCTTTGTCTGTGGTTTTTGTGTATACAATTCGTGAGATCAAGCCCGAGAGGCAACATAACGAGCTCAGAGTCTTTTACCATTTCCTCTATGTGTCAATTGTTCTGGCCTTGTTTCTCATGGTCATGAATATAGTTCAAAACCAAATTAGTTTCTCTAAAGGAGCATATGCTGCAAGTGCCACTCTGGTTTGTGCTTTGCTTTTCCTGCCTCTTCTAATTGCCATAAGAGAAGATTGGATCCAGTGGAACCTCAAGAAGGAGGATTTAATGAAGCCTCCTTCTGAAAATTTGGTGGAGAAGCCACCAGAAAATACACCAAGAGGGGAGGAAGCAATGGAGCAGAAAAGTGTTTCAGAAGAGAAGGCTAAAAGATCTTGTTTCTTGACTATATTTGACAAGCCAGAAAGAGGTGAAGACTACACCATCCTACAAGCACTTTTGAGCATTGACATGATAACCCTATTTGCTGCAACCTTATTTGGACTTGGTGCAAGCTTAACAGCGGTGGACAACTTGGGCCAAATTGGTGAATCACTAGGTTATCCATCCAAAACCATCAAATCTTTTGTTTCGCTGGTTAGCATATGGAACTATTTTGGAAGGGTCTTCTCTGGATTTGTCTCAGAAAGCCTTCTAGCAAAGTACAAAATGCCGAGGCCATTAATGTTGACATTTGTTCTGCTTCTGGCATGCATAGGCCACCTTCTCATTGCATTTCCCTTCCAGGGTTCAGTCTATGTAGCATCAGTGATCATGGGGTTCTCATTTGGAGCACAGCTTCCATTGCTTTTTGCCATAATCTCCGAGCTCTTTGGCCTAAAGTACTACTCTACACTGTTCAACTGCGGACAACTAGCAAGTCCTCTTGGATCATACATACTAAACGTGAAGATCACTGGAATGTTGTATGATAATGAAGCATTGAAGGAGCTCGCAAAGAAAGGCATGAATAGGTCATCAGTGAAGGAATTGGTCTGCATGGGGGTCCGGTGCTACAGGGTAGCATTCATAATATTGGCTTCTGTGACACTGTCTGGTGCCTTCATTTCATTGGTTTTGGTGATGAGGACAAGAAAATTTTACAGAGGTGATATTTACAAGAAGTTCAGGGAAGCAGCTGGTGGAGATAGCCGAGACAAATTACTAGAAGAAAGACTAAAATAGAATTGGCGATAACAAACAAGGGGTTTCTGAAAATGCAATTGCATATCATGTTACATTGGATAGGCTCACTTGATTAGGCAGTTTTCACGTATATCTTATCCTTGATATCGCTTTCTCTTCCCCCTTTTGTTTCAAAATGAAGAGCATTGCCATTGTCATTGCAATGAATGAGAACTGCCATTTCTGGACATAGATTTGTTTTTAGTAGCGCTGCCATGATAACAACATTCCTCACCTCACGAGGCCTAGAAGATCGAGCCATATGAAGCGTATTTGTATTTAATTTTCCTAAAATATTAGACAGAAGGATACACTTAGTGTTTTCTTTTCTTTTTTTTTTTTGTTTTTTTATTCGTTCCCACCTTTCCTGTAGTTCTATTTCTCTGATTTTGCAAAATTTCAAATCCCCTTGTTTATACTGTGATTCAGATTTCAATTGAAAAACATGTTTGAAATTAAATTTTTAGGTGAGCTCAATATTTTTTCTAAAAGAAATTTCAAAAAGTTAAGAATCTTGTTTAATAGATAAAGAGACACAAATAACATAATTTTTCAAAAGAACAATTTTACATTTTTCGATGGAGCTAAGACATATCGCAATGGAAGATGATCACCGAGCTGAAAAAAGAATAAAGAGACGCAAATAACATAATTATTTTATACTAATAATTTTGTGGGAGCTTTCTATTTCGATTCTTTTTTTTTTCTATAAATATAACTCACTCACAATTTTATTTTATATAATAAGTAAACTTTATTTAAAATACGAAATAATAAAATAAATTTATGTGATGTAAAATTATGAGTAAATTATATTTTTAAAGAAAATAAATATAATAAATATTTAATTTTTTCTTTATATTAAAATTAATGAGTATTGAAAAAAATAGTTACTATGAGTAAATTGATAATTGTATGAATGAAGAAGGAGAATCAATTACTTTTCTCCTAAATTTGGAAAGAACGGATTTCTTGAACGGGAGGAATTAAGGATGCAAGCATAACCACCTAATTCGCTCAAGTTGATCAATTCAACCAAAATTTGATTGAAACAATTAAAACTGTTGAAAATAATTTGAATATAATTCGTGGGTTAAATAAATTACAGTTGACAATTTGATTGTGATTTTAAGAATCAAATCAAACTGTCCTGTAATATCAAAGTACACTTTATGACAGTATGGATTACATAAAAATCTAACCATCCTTCGGAGCCCACGACCCCCTTACACCTAACATACTGAAAATAGAGTTTAGATATATATTTTTTCTTGCTATATTTTTAATTATTTATCTTTTATTTCTTTTTAAAAATGTAGTTTTTTTTTATTTTTTATACTTAATATTGTTTGAATAGCAACGATTTCGTTTCTCGAACAAGACAACAAAATACAAGGCATTAATAGTAAAGCTAGGCTGAATGAGTAGGGTTTAAGTCACTAAACTCACCGAATCAATTTATAATTATTAATGATAACTTGACCAATTTTTACTCCTAAATTGATTTGACTGTAATTTTAAACATTTTTTAAATAATTACTAACAATTTGATTTGATAGTAAATATCAAAAAAAAAAAAAAACCAGAAAGGATTTAAGGTGCTGCTACACAGGACCACAGAAGCCCTTACACAATCAAGATGCAAAATTGGGAGCAAAGCAGCATCGGGTGCAAGACGTGTAGGCCCCGAATTAAGGAGAGTGAGCAGTCAAGTCTTTTCGGAGCAGGCCATGACATAAGATAACTGAGTTAGTCTGTAGGGTGCAATGAGGAAACACCCTGCCTTCTAGACGGCTTCTCGTGTGGCCAGTGAATCAATCTCTAACCACACCCTCCTAAACTCAAGCTGCAGGTAGAGGTCACAACGTCCATGCCGGCTGGCGAGACCCATTAATTGTTGCCTTAATCTGCAGCTGAAGAGCCATTATTTCCTGTATCTTGACTCTTGGATCCCCAGGCAAAACAACTGTCGTATTACTAGAGTGAAATTGCCTGCACTGATGGGCTGCTTTGTCCCTTCTCCCTACCTAGTCGTGTTACGACCCATGTACGCAGAGAGCCGTAATCCTCAAAGCATTCAAAGCAAATTATGAAGAAATCATTACTTTCCATTGGATTATATTTCACTTAATCTTTTTATTGTTATGCTCAACAATTACAATGATTTATCCATCCTCACAATAGAATTTTAAAAATTATTCAAATTTATCAGTTAAAATTATAGACTTATTGAATATATTTGATTGAATGTTGAAATATTTCCCATATATGGATATGACATCTTTTTCTTTTATTTGTCTCTTCCCTCCCCACTTTTTTTTTCTCTCCCAACACACAATATAAAAGTCCATAGAAAGTAAGGAGGTTGAATTGAACAATGGGAAAAAGCCCAGAGCCTGAAGGTGAATTATGAAAAATCATAAGGACACCTTGGGGCTTTTGGATCCCGTTATTCATTAACCCGAAAAGAGCTGCGTACGTCTAACTCCCGCTTCTTCCCTCCTGAATTCTGGCGCCAGGGAAGCTCAAAACACACGCGCGCAGATAGCACACGTACTCGGAGACAGATGGATGAGCCTCTTGATTTCGAAGCTGAAGACCCACTTACCAGTTCCTCTGTTGTTGTTCAAAAGAGGTCTCTTTCTTCAATTCCCCCATTGTTTGCCCTGTCGTTCGATTAATTGTTCGATAGTCTCATCTGGGTACTTAGGTTTTTCTCTCTCATTCTCTTGTTTGCTTCTTATTATTATTGTTATTGTTATTATTATTATTTTCCATTACGCTGCTTACCGTGTGTAGCTCAGTTCTTCCTTCTTGGGTCAACCAGTTTGCCATGTAATGAGCCTTGTCCACTATTTTCATTTACTGGGAATTCGATTTTTTGTATTTTACACTTTGTACATTGAAATTGTATTGTTGAAATATCGAAACCCATTAAGCAAAAATGCCCGTGATCAAAATTTTTTATTTCAAACTAGGACTTGCTTATGATCTGTAGTACAGTTAACCAGATTAAAGTTTCATTTTTTTTCCCCTTTCGATGGTTGTAATTTGTGGAATTTGTATTCTTTAGCTCCATTCTGGGTGTAGGAGATTGGGTTATGTTTGTTTCTTTTGATTTTGTACAGACTTATTGTTTTTGGTTGATGAAATATCTCATTTATTATTAATCAATGGCAGACAGAGAAGAAAGAAACCTACCCTCTTGTTGAAAACGGTAAAAAACTGTATTGTAAACATATTTATGTTTGAAATTTGTAGCAGGAAGAAAGTCATAGGCTTGGATGATCTTTTGACTGATTACTACAAGGAGAAAAGCAAAGTGGTACAGAGGGAGTCAAAACGAGCGAAGACCAGAGAAAAGTATGATTCTGATCAGGATGACAATGGCAGAGAAGCTTTACTATCAAGACAAATTAATCAATGCCATGATCAGGCATGATAAGCTTTCATATTCCAGTGTTCTTTGTTAATACTGCGCCTTTATTTTTGCAATCCCTAATTGAATGCACTCTTTATTTGTTGTAGATGAAAGGAATGAGCGGTGAGGAAGAGATATCCTCATGGAACATACAAGTTTTTGGAAATCAGGTCCTTTGTTGTTGACTTTAAACTTCTATCTATCTGTACTGTCTCAAGGATCACCTTAATGTTTCAAATAATTCAATAGCAGTTCACATGGGATTATGATTGCTTTATTCTTTCCTTTTTGGTCTTCCTATATGTGTTGCAGAAAACCCTTCCACCTGTTGTCTTTCCTGGGCTTGGAAGTTGCCCACTTTTGCAATCTTTCATGAGCCATGATCTCAACTTGCTTGTGGAACTCACAGCAGAAAATGGTTTTTCTTGTTTTTCTTTGTTTGTTTACCTCATTATTTATTTACCAAAATGTCTCCCTATTTTCCTCTTTCTTTTCTTGTTTCCAAAAAATCATATAATCTGCATTGTATACCTTCTGGTTGGATTGAAGTGATTTCCTAATTTTACCATTTGGCATCTTCTTGCAGCAGAAACTTTTCTTGAAGGATTATTGATGGATGGCTGGCTCTCAAAAGTAGTTTCTGTGCATGGACATGTAGAAACATTGATAGCCAAATGGACTTTTAATTTGAGTAAGTGTAAGTAAGAGATTGTCCATTTGGTTGTGATTTAGATTTCCCACTGCACTCATCATTCAGTTTGTCAGTGTTGTATTCATCAAGGGAAGAGTTGACAGCATCTGCTTGTGACTTCTGGTGTACTATTATTTCAAGTCTGAATGAGGTGGACTTGATGTGTTTTAAGTTTTAGTTCATCCAATTTGAAGTTGAATTACCAATTCAAAATGCAGCCATGATTTATTCTTTCTTGTTGTTGGTGTCCTTGATGTTTTGTTATGCTTAATCAGGCGGAGAAGATTCCCATCAGAACTGACTGGTTGCCTGGCTACCTAGAAATGAAAAGAGCTCTTGAGTTATATGGATATTTGTTTAGCATTTCTTCACCTCCACAATTTGTAAATTCCCGTAAGTTGTCTTGCATACATGCTTCAATCTTCCATGTTGAATAAAGGGCAAGGTTTTTGCTTTGACAGTATGCACATTTTAATGCTTTTTCTATTTTAATCTTGAATATGATCTATGTGTGTCTTTTGTTGGTTCCATGAAAGTAAAATTTATGGCAGTGTTGTGCAATGCATTATATTGCTGATGATAGCAAATGCTACTTCCAGTTCTACACACATGTGTGCATGCACAGTGATATATATATATATATATATATATATATATCAGGAATCTATCTATTACATTTTGGATTGAAAAATATTGCCCCTTGCCTTCATTTCTCTGCTGTCTCCCCTCCTTTTGGCATCAATTCAAAATGTCTAAGCTCTCAAACAACCTTAAAGGCTACAAATACAGTAGCCTATGTGAAAGTCAATATTTGAGTCTACATGACATATATAACCTGATAAATGATTTATTTTGTGATGAGTTTTATATTTTATATGGTCTGTGGAAAGATCTTTTTGGTGTTTGGTACACAAATACAATATACCATCTGGAGTTGATAATAAATGGACTTGTAATGGAAAGAAGCAGCGGATGTCAAGACCACATGAGACCTGTGGGCTGTCTTGAGAGATGTTAGCAAAGATGATAAGTCTTCTAGCTGGATCATGCTCATGGAAGTGTAAGGTTCTTGAGTGGTAAATCCTACCACGGAGGTTGAGGAAGGCCAGGAGATAGAATTTATGGCCATTGTAGGACAAAGCATTGTACAAGGGTTAGGATAAAGGACTCACTACGAGCATTTGTATACTCATTACTAACATTGTGAGGGGCATTCTGGATGTACAACACCACATTAAGCTCCTATTTCATGTTTTACATTATTTATATTGCAGCTTATTTAATGATGTTCTCAGGACTCTTCCACCTCCTATTTTGCTTGCAGATTCTGGTGGTAGAGGACCACCCAAAAATATTAGATCCTGGATTAAATTTATCACTGCTTGTTTTCATATAAGGTATGAGAAAGATTTGAAAACACTCAGGAGCCAATTTTTGCTGGTCATATGATGCTGTCTGGTTCGCTTGTAAATTGAATCTTGCAAATCCTACAATTAGCTTCCCTTATTATGGCTTTTTTTCAAGCTTAGTGTGATTTGCATTACCTCTGCAGGGGTGGACAACATATCTTTTCACTTTCAGATGCTGAGGAGTTAGTCGAAATCATTATTTGTCTGTGTTTGGATTGTCAGCTTCAAGGGTTGCTGATGCTTTTATGTCAGTGCATGCAATCAGTTATTAGTTACTTCACAGATGGGGAATGGGGTACCAGCTGTGAAAAGATAGCCAAATCTCTGGCCAGTAGGTAATTGCCATTTAGTTTCACCTGGTGGACCTATTGAATCTTTATTGCATTATTGTAAATGTCCCACTTTTAAGACTGATGCTCTTCATTTTTCCTAGCATGAGAGTTTCGCTTGCTGAGTGTTTACATCTGCTGGTGTTTATTTAATTTGATCTGTGTCATAACAATTGATAGTTGGGCTTAAATTGTAAGGATGGATGATTTATCTCATTACCTGGGAAGATGTGCTAATGGCATTAAATCAGAGATATTCTTCTCAATAGATTTAAATATTATTGTACCTAGGAAATACATTTATAATTCTAAGGACTCATCCAGTTGATGAAGGCATTCTATTGGCCATAGGCCCTGACTGAGGTCCTAAAAAGGTACGAATTGTTTGAGTTTAATTGTTAGTTCTTGCCAATCACAAAGAAGTTCATTGTGGGAAAAGTAATGACAAAAGAAATAGAAACAAAATTGGTCAAGGCTTAGAAATCTTGGTATAGAAGAAAATTTGAAACAAATAAATCATGGCACTCTTCTTGTACTTTTTATGCTTTTAGATAGCATGAGCTTGTATATGCAAACGATTTAAGTTCCATATTATGCTTATAACTTGCTTCTCCTTTGATAAATACGTCATTAAGCATTGATTATTGGATGTGAGAAATGGGATGGAAAACTTCACAGTATTCCATAATGCTTTTGGTTGGTAGCTTTGGTGGCATCCTCATATTCTTGCTGTTGTTGCATATGTGCAGAGTCCCTGGGGACTTCAACTGCTTGCAAACTGTGGAATGCATTTCAGGTTCTGGCACTCGTTTCAATCATCTCAGAAGTACCCTTTCCTATAATATTCTGCTTATTTGTTTTGATAATAAGGTAGCCTATATTTTTCCCTTACCACTCATGCTTAGATTCATTTATGGAATTGGGCTGGTTCTAAGATATACTATACTGCACTGTCTTATTTTCTTTCTCTGTGTGTGGCCTGCCTCATTTACCAGTGACAATAGTTGCATTCAATACTTAGTTCCATTATATGCATCTCTCTTTGACAAAATATTATTTGGATTAGACATATACACTGGTGGTTTGGTTCACAGGATCCGTCCTACTGGGTCAATTCTGCCAAATTATGCAGGTTGCCAATGAAGAAGAGATCTTGAGTACACTCATCTCTATCAATGTGAAAGACAAAAACTGTGATCTTTTGAAGACGTACATTTACCTTGTTTTGACACAGAACTGGCTCTTGCACAATCCAATTTTAAAAGAAAGGCCAATAATTTATGAAATGTGGGGAGTTTATCTGCAGAACTGTTCCTGCCACATTACAAGCACAGATTTGAGGCCATATGCATCAAAGGTTTGTGCATCAAATGTTCTCATCTGTACGTTCATCTGTACGCACTTCTTGTTTTATGTTAACAAAAATTCTATTACGTCTCAGGTTCGCACTAAAGCTTCATATCTTCTATATGGGACTACCAAGAAATGAGTATTGTCAAAGATGTCCCTAACCTACTCAGGAAAGAAGTCAAACAAACTAAAAAAACCAGATATTATTTTACCCTGTATAGATTGTTGAATTCATGTGTATCTGGTGCTCGTCCTTTTGTTTAAGTTTTCAATTTGAGGTCAAGCTGCAACATGTGAGGAAAGAAGACAACTGATAAGACGATAATCACTAGTTGACCATAGCAAAAGCTCTGGTTCTGAAGTGTTTTTGATACTTTCATATCGTCTGCCCACCATCTAGGTGTGGCATCAATTGTTCAAGTACAACATTTTCAAATTAGTTTGTATGCTCTTTGTCGTATACAATCAAGTAGTTGTATTTCTTCAACAGAATTTTCTTGGTTTTGAAGTATATCAATCAATCTGCATGCGAGGGCCAAACGCAGGCCTTCAGGCTGTGGGCTCCCAGCCGGAATGTGGACTGGACTGGCCCAGCAAGCCCAAAGGGGTTTGCACTTGACCTGAAGCTACGTCGCTATGTTCCTGCTTTAAGGACTCTAGGGTTTGGAAGTCCCGGAAAGTGTGTAAGCACGTGCCTGTTGTCGCTTATGGGTGTTGTTTTGCTAGGTTTTTGACTTGTGCGTGCTATTGTAGGGGTAGGTGCTTCTGCCAAGAGCAGACTGGTTGCAGGCAGTTTCTATATGGGTTTTTGGGTTGCATTCCAAGTTGTGGGCGGGGGTTTAGGCTTCTGCGATTTGTGTGTTTTGCCAGGGTTCTTGAGGGCTTGGTTGCATTCCAAGTTGCCCAATTGAGTATAGGGTTTGGTGTAAGTTGCTTTGAGTTCTAGGATTTTTTATTTGGGCTCCGGAGCCCAATTGAGTATAGGATTTGTGTTCTGGGACATTCTCTACATGGCAACAGAATGCTTCCAAGCAACTCAATTGATTGAATTATGCCAGTTAGTAATCCATGAGGCATATCTGCCTTTCAAAGACTGTCATTAATTAACAGACATAATTAATCCTTGAGTCTTTATCATGCAAGAAAATTAAAAAATAAAAAAAAAGAAAGAAAGAAGAAAAAGATAAAAATAGGGGAATTTAATCAATTTCTAGAGCCTTCAACAGAATGACATGGGTTGAAATTTTGTTCTATTCCACTTTTCCACACTGAATCTTTTGAAGATAGCAGAAATTACTCTACTTGTGTGAATTTACAAAGGAAATTCTTTTAAGTCTTTTTGCACGAAGATACAAAACTTTTCTTACAAATACTGAAAACAAAAAAGAAAAAACACAGAATTTTATTCTAAGAATTCGAGTTCTTGAAGGTGGGGGGAGGGGGTTAGACGCAAAGTTGACAAAAGTATCAGTTACATCATCACGATTATTAGATTACATGTTTATAGTCAATTAATTAATAATCACTATTAATAATAAAATCTAAAAATGTATAGTTAATAATCGTTATGAAATTACCTGACTCGGTATGTGTTCGGTGCATGTCGAGACAGCGAAGGTACGTGTATCCAACAAAACAAACAAATGTCTCTTTCATTGCAAATCAAGAAGTCTTATAGGGCCATCATGTCCCAACGACCATTCACCTGCTAATCAGAATCCCGTCACATGCTTGGGAGGAAAAAGGACAATGTGGGTCGGCTCGTCGCCTTTTTTGACTTGCTGGCACAAAGGCCGCGTTAAATGATCACTGGACTATTTAAAAAAAATAAATAATAAATAAATAATATATATATATATTATTATTTTGAGAATCATTAACTACTGTTTGTCTCCGGCAAATTCTTCTTTAATTTTGCTTATGATATCTCGTCACCCAAGTCCCCATTTGGACCTTTTCTTTTCTGTTTTTACTATTGCGTCAAGGCTAGTGGTGGTGGTATTCTCAACCAGCTTGTACAAATATTAAAATTTTTGCCACCAAAATAGAGACAAAATTCACTTATTAATTTATTGTAAAATGCTGCAAGAAGGACTATTCAGGGACACTGGATTCTAAATGAGACGTGAAAGAAAATTGTGAGAAAGAAAGTTAAAAAAAAAAAAAGAAAAATGATTTTTTTTTGTTTTTTTGTTTTTAATAAGTTGTTTAGATAAGTTAGAAAGTGAGAAAAGAGAAGATGAATAGAAAATTAGAAAGAAATAAAGTTGTTATCATGAGATGACTTTTATGCCCTCACTTACAAATTAACATTTGGTGTGAAATGCATTTAGAAATTTTCCATTTTACTTAAGTGAAGACATTATTCGTAGAATTACGAAAAAAAAAAAAAATCAAATGGTCGAGGTCAGATCAAAATGAAGATATTGGTGTTAATTGATAACGTTTTTCCAAAAAGAAAATTGAGGGCAATGTCCATTTCCTAGCAATATCAGGATTATATTGACTATCTTACACTTAAATAAAATAAATAAAATCGGATGGAAGGGCACAAGATGAGTCTAGTTAGAAACCACCTCTTGTCTTAAAAACATTGGATTAGGTGTTTATAATTGGATTAACTCATAAAATCGAAAAGCTAGAATAAACCATTAGTAGATAATAAAATGGGCTTGAGGAGCCTTGCAGGTGCCATCTGAATGATTTATTACATGAAAAGGAACGTTGGTTTCATTTTTTTTGTCTAAGGTTAACTTTGAAAGAACAATATTGTAATTTCATAGAAACTTATTTTGATTTTGTCAACTTTCATCTACTTTCTCACCAAAATGGTGAGATCCAAAACACACAGATCCGAACAATAACTTTCACACCATTATCTTCTTATTATTTTTTTTCGGTCTTATGATTTTATTTTCCTTTCTTTTCACATAATCCATGAGTTGCATTAAGTGCAATAAATTCATAAAATAATATATTTTTGAATGCCATTTAATTGCTCGCTATAATGCATCAACATGAACATGAAAACACAATAACACAACACAAACACAAACATATGAACACACAAACACTTAGAAACTATGACACAATTATGATGTGGATATGACAATAATATATGTATATCTATATATTTTATTTAAATGTGTTTTAATAAATTTAATATTTCTATCTTATAATTTAGAAAAAAAAACTTATAGTATTGTAAGTTATATTTAGTGTTTTGTAAAAATTTTAAAAAATATATTACATGTAAATGTAACATAATATTTAACAAATTATAAATTAAAATTATCTAATATAATTATTAAAATAAAATATAATTATTTATCTTTATTTTTTATCATTGAACTGTTGACCAATATTTCAAAGAAAAAAAATCTTTAAGAATTTTTAAATTAATTTTATATGTGACTCATATGCATATGAGATTGAAATTTTAATTATTTATCATGTATATTAAAAATATTTAAAATATGTATTTAAATTTTTTCTTTTTTTTTTTAAGACACATTTTGGTATGTCTGAAGCATATTGAAGTTCTTGGGAGACAAAATCATGGCGACGGTGCAGTTCCAAGTGTCGGTTGGTTTTCTATTTTCAACTTGCTAGATTATGCTACGTCCGATTTGTTAGGTTACATTTCGAGGATATCTAATCGTTTCCATTATCATTTAATCCTATCATTTAGTACCGATATTGATCCCATGTTGCATTTAGTGATTTTGGTTTAATCGAGGTTACACGATTGATGTTGGACTCGAGATTCAAGATTTGACCTTGTTATTTGTAAGTAGTTATAATATATGTAAAATGTTGGGTGTATTGTTTATATACATTTTTAAACTATTAAATGTTTACTACTCAATAACCAAAAAAAAAAAAAAAAATCACTCTTGATACAATTAAGCAATGAATCATAAACCTGTAGGTGCTTCTAAACGAAAAATAAACCCAAAATATTGAATAATGACTTGTTGGGGCCGGTCTATCTCTATGCTTGATTTATGAATTCTATTTCGTCATTTCTAATGTGGATTTATGGAATTTTTAACATTATGGAAACTTGATTTAAATTTCCATTGGCTATGAGAAGTATTTCATGTTTCATTGCATTTGGGCGAGATACACAATGATTGTTTATAAGATTATTATTGATTATGAGATTAAAAACTTTAATAGCTTATTTTTCAGTTATGAGAATGGTTGATAATAACTTAAAAAATTGTTTTCATAATTGAAATGAACCGTTTAGGAATAAGAATAAAAAAATTATTTTGTATTATTTGTTATATTTTAATATATCAACCATTGTAGATATATTGAGAATGAGAAATTATGTTTGGAGGCATAGTAATTAAATTGAGACATCTCGCATATTATACATGTTAGGAGTTTTGGGACAATATGTGCGCACATGGTTAGCACTCAACTGTTTTTACAACAATTATATATATATATTTTTTTTTCTGCTATATACTTATATATATATATATAGTAAAGCAAGTCATGCTTTTGACTAAGTCCCTCTTCCCATTTTATAAGGTAAAACCATTTATTAAGTCATCATACTCATCCTATAATTTTTAACATTTTAAAGATAAATGATAATTAGTGTGACCACCTTTAATATTTTTTGGAATTCTAACTAGATTTGGGGGTATTGCACTACATACCTATCTTGATCATATTTATTATTGCTTTGCTAGGGTTAAGGATTTATATTTTAATGTCTAGATTTCACGGGTTTGGAAACAGTGTTCCTTTGGGTTTGGAAACAAACCGAGCGATTTATTAGGTCAAAGGTTCAGCTCGTTAGTTCGGTTTACTCCAATTCAAACACATCTATTTAAGGTTTAGTTCAATTTTCGGTTGAATAAGAGAATCAGATGGGTTATCAGTTCTTCGGCTTGACTGCCACTTCAATCCCAGTATTAAAAACTATGTATAAGAGTGTCACTGTTAGCAGCATGAATGCTAAGGAAGATGGTAAAGTATAAATGCTAAGGAATAATAAAGGTGAAATGATAAATAAGGTAAATGTTAAGGGGGAGTACGATGAATGAAATAAAGGTTAAAGGGAGTAATGAAAACTAATAATTTGGGTTCTAAACCAAGATTAACATTGTAATTTCACAATATTTAAAAAATAACATGTTACAATGTCTTACTCCATGGCATACTAGTCCCAGTCAGATTAACATTTAACCCATATTTTATTTAATTTCTCTCCTCTGCTTAATAAATCTCATTGGATTTATTGACCTTTACTCTTCATGCCCAACAGAATTAAATATTGATGAAATCTTTGGGGCTAAGGATACATTTTATAGAACTTTTCTCTCCATCCACAAGTTCAATGACGTCTCACAAGCAAGATGTGACCTTTCTCTTTGTAACAATTCGGTTTCTAAAACTTCAATTTGCTGATCCCAAAAAAAAAAAGAAAGATTATGTGCCTTTAGAATGAACATGGTTAAAGCCTTAAAGGTACAAGAATAAAACAATTATTACAATTAAATTAAATTATGGAGTCCCCATATTGAATGAGTGTTTATTACACTCTTATTATATTGTGTCCATGATTCTGTACGTTTTTATGTGTTTACACTTAAATAAGTGTTAATGAGTCCCCACATTAAATGAGTGTTTACTTCAGGAGCCCACGACGGCAAATACATGCATAATACAGCAGGACCCGCTGAAAATTAAATTTTCTTATCATTTTATTTTTTTTGACCCCACATCCTTTTTTTTTTAATTTTTTTTTAAATTTTTTATAGCTCCCACTGCTCAGCAATCCTTAGGCATGCCATGCCATTGGGAGCCTGCCTGCGCGTTTAATCTTAAAAAAATAATAATAAATAAATAAACTGCTTGCAGTAGCTAGATTCCCATCTAACTAGAAGGACCAATACCCCGTACAAAGATGCAGTCCTTGTAAGTTCACTGCAAAGCCAATAAGCATCTTCGAACACAGTAAGCGCAAAGATTCAAAGGAGCCACCTGAATCAATTAGCAGCTGATTATATATTTCTGTATATGTAAAGCAAATGAGAGAATCAAACCTGCCTAACTGTCCTAAAAGAAATTCGTTAGTTCCTTAAGAGAACTCTTTCGTAATATGACCTGCACACTTTTTTAAGTTATACCCTACATTCCTTTTTGTTCGTTGAACAAGAATTCGAGCCCTAGCAGTGAGTGACACTAATTATCAATGTAAATCAAGAATTCTACTTCGAGTATATGGATTATAAACGTAGATACAAAATTTATAAAGTCCAGCTTTGTCTGTTTTTTATCGTTAGAATATATCTCTTTTTGTTTTCCATAAAGCTCACGCCTATTCTCTTTGAATAAACAAAAACAAAAAGAAAGGATAAAATGAAAAGTTAAACCATTAGACAGTTGATTACGAAAGACGTTGCGTGCTCGAGTAATTTCGTTTCGTTTCACTGATGTTTGGGATATTGATCATGCGTGCAATTCCTTTCTAATGAAGGATCTTGTCCATGGCAAAAGAACGAAGAAGAAACAAAAAAAGAAAAAAAAAGAAAACTATTGTCAACAAGAACCTGGCCGACCAAATATTGCAAAGAGCACCGAGTCTTCAACCTTAATGGAGAATCATATCCACTTATATATCCTTTAGGTTCATACATATAATTAGTTGGCTTTGCAGGCTTATTTCGAGTCCATACTAATTAGTTACTAGTGCTCGACGAAGGATACTGCTGTCTATGTTGCCAACCAGATCATGGCCTCGGACGCGGCTTGGTGCATGTTTCTTCAGTACTAGTGCAAAAGGGAGAGCCGGAGAGATAGGTCTGACCAAAAAAAAAAAAAAAAAAAATCTAATATTGCATTGTATATGTAAATAATTGATGAAAACTATTAGTTAGGCACGAGATTTTTACACCGTAAAGTTGACTTAAAGGAAAAAATAAATAAATATACATAATTTAACTCTTATTTTTATCAAATTTTTTTTTTCTTGACTCAAATTTGTAATTTGCAAGTTACAAATAGAATAATTCCACTGTTAATCATAGTCCACCTTTTAAGTAATAGAGCAATATAATACAATTTATTAAGTGTATCCATATTTGTTAAAGATGATATGTCTTCTTTTCCCTTTTTTATTTTTTCCCCCATTTTTACGAAGTTTAGACGCGGCTTTCTTAAGGGATTTCTACCCTACAAAGAGAGTGGTCTTCACGTTATATGGAGCTTAGCATGTGTTCAATTATACTTCATTTTCTTGTTTAAAAAATGATTACACTAACAAGTATCATGATTGTCTATTATGACTATGGGTATAATGAGTACCATTATCCTTTAATCGACATGCTTGAGAAACTGTAGTGGGGGGCTAACTAATTTGTGGTTCGGACAAATTGGTGTGACCGAAAGGCCTATTTCTTTTGATTTCATGGAACTTTTAGCTTCCCATAATTGAGACCCCAGGTGTGTCATGTAGTTCCACATAAATATATTTTTGAACAGCATCTATTAGGGCATGGCCTGTCAATACACACCTTAAAAGGGTTAATTTGTGAGGTATCAAAGATCTTGAAAAAGAAGATGCCTCCCTCTATTTTGTACTTTAAAAAAAAATTTAAAAGCATTTATAATAGTTGCTCAAATTTAAAAGAAAAATAAGATATTTCATTGCTAATTAATAATATTAAGAAATCAAATTTTGAATTATATAGTAGATACTTTAATGCATATGCTCACAAAATTCTAATAAATACTATTGGGAGCCACTACTCAAGTTGGGAATTAAGGTAAGGGGATATTGCTTTAAAGTTTAAATTCAAAAGGTGTTTAAAACATTTAGTTCAAATATTCAGTTTGAAAAATATTTAACTATTTTTTTATTAATGGCGTTAAAAGAATGAAAATTTTAATTAATTAATAAAATTAAATTGAATCAAATTAAAATTTTGATTTATAATAATAAAGGATAGTTTGGTTTATAATGTAAAAATATAATTGAAATCAAGTAGAATTGAAAACTAAATAATAAATTTTATAATATGTTGATTTACTCTAAAATCATAATCAATATCTTTTTGTAGCATTTTGATTAAATTTAGAATCAAAATTAGAAAAAAAGTAAATAATAATAAAATAATTAAAATATATTTAATTAATATAAAAATATAAATATAAGTTATATTAAAGAATTTTTTTAATAATACTAATATTTATAATAATAAAAATTTAAATTAGTAAATTATTATAAATTATTTAATTATAATAAAAACATAAAAAATTATAGCAATACATTTATTTAATAATAATGATATTTATTATAATAATAATTTATTAATTAATAATTTTAATATTTTATAATGTCTACAATTTTTTTCAGTAAAATACTAATAATAATTATTATTTTTTTTAATATAATATATTATATTATATTTTATATATCTTATAAAGAGAATAAAAATAGAATTAATTAGAAGAGTACAAAAATGGTGATTTTCAAGAAAAAGGGAATTTCAGAATAAAAATGAAATTTCTCTTTAACAAATAGTAAGAATAGAAATCACCTATTTTCATTCTTATTTCTTAATAAAATTACTTTCAATTAAATGCTACCTAAATTTTGTGATTAGTTAACTTAATCAATATAAACCATTTTTTTCAATTTGGTTATAATTTTCAACTATTATATTTTATTATAATTGAATAAAAAGTATACTAATACAATTAATAATAAATAAATAAATGTTAATAAAGTATTATTATATATATTAAATAATTATTTTTATCTTAAAAATTATAATAATTATATTTTTTTTAAATTTATCAAAAATACTTTTTACATACAAATTATTATTATTTTTTAATTCAATTAATTAAAATCAAATGAAAAATTTTAGTTTATTAAGTTTAATTAATTAAAAATGCATATTCTCTCTACCGTATAACTTACTTTTAATATGAATAATGAAAACTTAACTATCATAATACATTATAGTATCGACATTTATGATTATAAACTTAGATTGAGTAATAATTGCTTATTTATTAGACTTTTAATCCCCTACTTCACCTTTAAAAATAAACACATCCTATTTAAATTAATAATTTAATTAATATCATTATACTCATAACCCATGAGATTAACCCCAATGTTAATCTTTGAACAAATATGTCAAACTTAAAATTCAACAAATTATCTTTAATATTATTGAAAAAAATAATTAATAAAACGATATAATACTACAATAAAAGTGAATTAATAAAAAAATATCATATATGAAGTGTACTAAGTACTATTTTTAAAAATAGTTTCCATCTGGGTAGACAAATTGTTCTAGTGTAGTAAATTATACTAATTATTCTTTCAAGATATGATAGATTTTCCTACTAATGTGTACTTCAAATAGTGAAGTAATAGAAATAATTCAACATTTTGATTAATCCAATAATAAGTCATAAACTATTGAAAAAATAGTATATCTCCTCTCTTTGTATTCCTTTTCCTTGTATCTTTTATTTTAAAAAGGAAAAGAAGAAATTAATTCATATTAATTATAATTCAATAACTCATAATATGAAATAATATTAAGTATAAATTCTAATGATAATAAATAATTAATAATATTATAATCTATAATGGTTAGTAACAAATATATAATGACTATTTTAATAATTGTATAACTATATTTTAACAGTTATAAATCGATTAGTTAAACGAATATAAAGTGATTAGTTAATTAAATTTAAAAATATGATAATTAATTTTTGAAAATATGCTAATTTACAACATTCTACAATTTTCAAGTATAAATAAACTGGATCGGAGATCAATTTTTGATTTTTTCGGTCATACCAACTAGTTTGGTTTGGGTTTCAAAACCTCAATTTGGAGCAATTTTTATCATGTTTAGTAGTGGTTGATTTATATTAGTAGTAGAATCTGGTGCGTGTGCGTGAGAGAGAAGGATCCCTAAAAGTGCTTTTGTGCCGTCAAGGTCTGCTCATCATTTATCTTCACACAATTATCTTGACTAAAAGTATGTTTACAGAGTTTATTCCTCTTATAGATGTATTATTTTATAGTGAAACTTTGGGGTATTATCCATGCTTTCTAATTTATAGACAAAAAAAAAAAGGATTATTCCAGTGTTATTTCCTTGTATAAGCAAGTTGACGCATTACAAGCTATACATGATATTTTTAGTTTTTGTATTTATCAATTGTTTCTACAATTTCGGTTTCTCTGTTTTAGAGAAAAAGGGTCAAGCCTGGATACGAACCCGACCCAGATTTTTAATTTTTTTTGTCAATGGCATTATTAGAGAGGGTAAACTAAGACAGGCAATGAGGTTTTATTAGTGAAAGTATTGGGGTGGCAAGCAGTATTTATATGTTATAGTTACTTTTTAGGGTTAAAGCTTGATAGTTTTCTTATTTCAACTTACATGTGAACAATAATATTTTACTAGGTCTATTATTGTTTAAATATTTTTTAATGAAATTTACAGTTCGACAGTTTAACCTAATAATTGAAGCAATAACTAGATAACTCTAATTCTAGGTCGGGTGGCTAATGACCGAATATGATAATTATGTTCAACGGAAAAGCGAAAGTTATACTTGTGGCTTTTCATTGGCGGCTTGTGCTGGCAAAATAACGTGCAGCTTCACCTAGGACAACTCACTCATGCAGACGACTCACCTATGCAGGTTAATTTTGATAAGATTCCATTACCTAGACACAATATTTAAGTAGACACAAGTAAATATAGTGTGATTTATACTATAAAGGATAGTATTTAGTATCACATTAAAAATAATTTTATATAAAATTTTACTTCATTTTAATATAATTCAATTATGTGGCACCAGATAATATCCACGTAATTCTAAATACTATCCATATATAGTTATACTATGTATGACTGTATCCACTAAGCCAAGCATTTACCTAGTATTTTCGTTATGATAAAGTTAATATGCTAAAGAGGAAACAAACCTCGGATGGGACATAAAGGCTCCGTCCCACATTATTCCCCTTTTGACATTTTGGATGATTAGCTTGGATTTTACTGTTGCCCCCCTTTTTTTTATCTCTACCAAATGAAAAGAAAAGAATGAAAAACCGAAAAGAAACTAATGGTCTACTGCTGCCCTTAAATTCAATTAATGTTTTGCATTAGACAGTGACTCACACCAACCAGGGTTCCTTGTCACCATATGGCACATGAAAAGGTCAAATGTTTATTTTGTGCATTAGCATTAGGGGTCTTTAAGTTAGTCAAAGATAGCCTTCATCTTTCCAATAGGTAGGACCTTTTATTGTTCAACATGGGTCCATGAGCTTTCTTTTTCTTTTGTCAAATATTGGTGGGAAAGTTTGGTTACCAGCTTTTCTTCCTGTCGAACGAGACTATTGAATCGCATTTGCTTTCTATATATAATTAAATATCAAACAGAATCGAAAAGAAATTAAGCAAAAGAACACTCGGGGATCGTTGGTAGGTTTCACTTCTTGAGATCATACTATAATGCTAGAAGGTTTCTCCGGAATATACAATAGTGAAGTACTTAAATTTTTATTTTAAAAGTCTTGAATTTTAACTATAACAATAATAAAAAATATTTTTATTATATAATTTGCGGCCCCTGATTAGTGTCTTAATAAATAAGTTATTTTTAAAAAAAGGGCTACAATGCTAGAAGTCTTCACTAGTATCTTAAGTCCAACATCGACGCTCCATCTCTGCTAGGACATCATAGATAAATCTAGTGCCAGATGTGCAACGTGACTAGTCATACTATATTATTACAATTTCCTTTTTAGCAAGAGAAAAGGAGGGATTTTGGCATTGGGAACAAATAGCTAGAGGATAAAAGACCTTGAGTTGAGTTGAATATATTGTATAGTGAGAATGAAATGGCACATGCAGAGGCATTTCTAAGTCAAGAATTGAGAGCGACGAGAAATTTTAACCATTGCATAATTTCTCATGACTAAGTGTATCCCATCCATTTAGTTCTATCTTTTTCTATCAAGAAAAAGACTTTTATCAATTTCTTTTTTTCAAAAAAGACGTACTTTAGTGATTCTCTTTTTTCTCTGCAGCCACAAATCTTTGTTTTAGGATAATTCTATATTACTGAATTCCTTGGAAGGAATTGTAAATTGTAATATTTCTAAAATTTTAAAATATATTTTAGCACTTAAATTAAAATTTACACTGTCACGTGCAGGAAATTTAACAATTTTAATTTTGACAATGAATTCTAGTAATTTTAGATTGAGTTTTGGTTAAGAGATAAATTTTCAAAAAATCTTAAATTTTTAATGATCTTTGCAATTAAATTTTATATTTTTAAAATTTTCAAATAAATCTTAAACATTCAATTTTTATTACTTGTGAGGTTTTTTTTTAATTAAATATAACTTAATTAAATTATTAAATACATTATTTGATTTAATAAAAACTATAAAAAATACTTAAAATATGTTCTAAAAATATATTTGTCTATATATTTTATTAAATTTTCTCTTTTTTCACATATATAAAAACAAAAAGACTATTTTTTTTATTTTCAGCAAAATAATTAGAGTTTTGCCTTTTATACATCAAATAAAGGAGAAAAATTTAGTGCAATATATACGTGGATGTATTTTTTTTTATAGTTTTAGAGTATATTTTGAAAAGGTATCCATAAATTCAAATTATATATCTAAAAATTTGACTAATTTCTATCAAAAAATAAGACAAGTTATTCATGCAATATTTCTTTCAAAGTTTTCAATTAGTTATCCTTTATACCCTTTCTAAAAAAATTGACATTCTTATTTTGATATTTTACTCTTACTTAGTTGCAATTTTTAAAATTTTGTAACTAGTATTAGTAGTTTTATTTGAATATAATTATCAAACAAATTTAACTTGATCCACTTACACCCTTACATATACCTTATTTCTTCCTTTTTTTATTTTTTATTTTTTATATTCGTTTTCAAGTTCTTTCTTATTCTTCAGCCTATTCATCGTCATCTTTTCCATCATCTTCATTAGCTAGCGAAGATGGAGAGATGACGATGGTGACAACATTAATAGGAGAAAAGGGAAAGGGATCATTGGAGTTTCAATCATACTTTTGGCATAAGATTGATTGCATCAATGTCTAATTCAAATAGATTGATATTTGCAGCTTCTAATTATGTAGGTGTGCCAAAAGGTGTAAGTAGTTGGAGACAATAAGTGAGATGCCAACAATAGAGTTGGTTTAGGTTTTGGTGTTTTAGGCATTGCTAGTTTTAGGCACTACTAGTTTTTACATTACATAGGCTATTTTTAGCCATATTATGTAAGTTGGCGTTTAAGGTTTTGTACCATTTATTATTAATATTGATCTTATATTGCATATGCTAATTTTGGTTTGATTAAGGCCATAAGATCAATGTTGGACTTATGATTTGACAATTTCATGATTTGTTGGTTGTCCTAATATGTGCAATGTGTTAGGTTTATGGCTTGTCTACATATTTAAATTAGTGCCTACATATTAATATTTATTAAGTAGTAACTTTAATCTTTAAAAATTTAGTTAAGTAAAAACTAATAAATTCAATGTCTTTAAGAGATGTAAAAATTTAATTTAGATAATATTGACTTGATGGAAATGAACTATATGTATTTAAGAGTATGAATTATCTTTTATTATTCTTTGACTTTCTACTTTATGTGACACTGAATATTATAATAATCCAAAGACATTTTCTGTTGGCTATGAGAATATGTTTTTATTTTTTAACTTTGTTTTAGTTATGTATCAAATGGTTTGTTATAGGATATAATTTGGTTATCTCTAGAATATTCTAATTGGTTTTGAATTAATGCAACTTAAAAATCTCGATGAATTTTTTTTTATTATGTAAACTGTTATAATAATTAAAGGGAATTCTTTCATAATTCAAAAAAATCTTTTAAGATTAAGATCATAAAAGTTTTAATTTTTACATTTTGTGCTATGGATGGACACTTAACCAATAAATTGGACAGTAATTTATTTGCACATTGCTTATGATTTGTTGTATAATTGGTTATTACATTCTTTGGTATAATGGAGGAATAAATGGTAGATATAATAGGTGGTTGTATGGTATATATGTTCCAAGTTTTAGATATATATTAAGAAGTAATAATATGAGTTTAGTTTGATATAGAAATATACTTAAATTAATGTAATTTCATTATTTGGTTAACTTTTGATATAGACATATACTCCAATCTAACCTAGATCAAGTTTCCATAATTCTTAATAACTGGCACAATTCATAAGCCAAAAACTAGTGTATATTTATATTGTTAAAATTAGGAAAAACCTCAGCAATTCCTAATAATTCTTTGAGCCAAAAATGATTATATGGTTGAGTTTATTTAATTTTATCTATATATTTAATTTAAGTTCTAATTTTCTTATTAGACTCTTATATTGACTTGATTTGTAGTATTTGATATTAACTTAATAATTGATTTATAATTTTTCATAGTATTTTAATGGAATTAGGATATTAACATAACTTATCTTTATAATCATGATTTTTGTGTAAAACTATTTAGTTTTTAAATCCATAAATCTTATTAAAATGTTATTGTATATATTTTGTATCAATTTTTTGTAATTTTTTCTCCCTTTTGAGTTGGTTACTTATATTCACTTTTCTTTTTAATAAAAAGAATTTAAAATGATGTCAACATTCATCAATTCAATTTTATTTTCTAAACTCTGTCTCTTAGTTCCATTATAATAGGGAAAGCATATGTTATTAAACTTTTGTTATTATATTTATTATATTAATTATTTATAATTTATATCTTTCTATTCGATAGGTTATCTTTGATGAATTTTCTTTTTTTGTTAGGTAAGGGTTTAAAATGATGCCGACTTTGACTTCTAATGAGTGGAAAAAATATGTTCTTTTTGTAAAACCAAAGAGGTTTAAAGTTTAATGACTTTAAGTTTTGCCTCTCTTTCTTCTTTTTGGGATAAATTATGAGAGTTGCAATTATTATAGTTATTGAATTAACATGTTGGGAATTTGTAGATATTGCTTAAGTTTCTTATTTTATGCATTCTTCAAAATTTGTGAAGTTTTTGATTAAAGATAAACACTATATCCTATAAAGCTCTAATTTCTTACAACTTGGACAACATAAAAGCTATGATATGTTATGCAAAAAAAGGCTTCATGAAAACCATATAATAGTCTATAGAAATATTAATCAGTTTTAATGGCTAATAACTTGCTTCACATCCATCCTATAGGTATAAGGAAGAGGTATGGATCAAATTGAAATGTATATATTGTTTTGTATAATACTTTTAATTCTTAAGATCAAACAATTTGTTTGCTTGTGTGAGACACATTGCTTGTTTTTAAGTAAGAGGGAACATGATAGATGGAAAATGCTTAATGAATCATTACCTTTTAGTGTTTGCCTATGCATTGCTCTTCTTATATTGACTAGATTGATATATAATTTAACTAATAATTTATAGATTTTATAATCTTTCTCATCCTTAATTGACAAAATGATACTTAAGTTTGTATTTATGCCATTTGTTTTGTTAAAATAGTGAAATTTAAGGGTGTTTTTTTAAAAAAAAAAAATTTTATGATGGGTCATTAATTAAAGATCATGTTGTCTTTTGTGTAAGGGTATACAACACAAGATTGATATAGTTCACTTAAACAAATTATATGTTTTGAATGTTAGAATTACTGCAAATTATTTTCTTAAAAGTGATATATCAAATGATAGAATTAAGGTCCTGTATTATAGAATTCTAGGATAATCATTAAGTAAAGGACTTTAAGAGTTATGAAATAATAATGCTCTTTATGATATGGTTTATCATATGTTGACATTAAGAAAGTTGAAAAAAGTGATATAATTAAAGGAAAAACTTTGTCCAAAAGGACAAAAGACCTATAAAGTCGTAGTATTTATGGGATTAAGATTGACAAAGAGGGCTCAAGGTACGTATACTATTAAAACATTTAAGTCATTTGTTGATATCTTTATGAGAGAAGCAAAAAGGAATAAGGTAAAAAGCTAGTAGTTGGCAATGACAAGGAAAAGTTCTAAACTTGAATATGCCTAAATTCCTATTAAAGTCATGTTAAATGATGATAAGGAGTTCCTTAATGTAAGGAAAAATGTGCAGAATTTTTACAATTATGAGATTAATAATAATGGAGGAGAAAAGGGATTAGGTGGGAATAATAGAACTAATATGTGTAAAAATGCTTAACTAGGAACAACCCAACCAATGGAGTCAAAGTTGATATAGGTGGGGCAAAAGGGACTGATAAGGATGATGAATAACAAAATAATTATTTTAATTTTGATGAAGATAGAAGTTATGAGTTAATAAGGGTAAATAGGGAAAGTAATATAAATGAAATTATAAGAAAAAGAAAAAAAAAGTAAAGCACATATGTATAATTAATACTTAAAGGATCCATGATTTATGCTAGGGATGAGATTTTTGGATGCAAATCAATTCAAAAAAGCAATTGTAGAATATACAATTGTCAATAGAGTAGTGATATCATATTTAAGGAATAGTTAAAATCTTGTGAGGATACATTGTATTATACCAAATTATCCTTGAAGAATCATAGTTATAATGCTTAGTAAGGTTATCTTTAAAGTGACTAAACTTGTCAAGGAAGATCATAATTATGTCGAGATATTTGCCAACAAAAGGGCAATTACAATATAAATTGTGGAGAATGTTTTCAGGAATTATGGAACATTTAAGACTATGAAATACATTGATATGCAAATTATATGTAAAGAATAGTGCTTTGAGATGTCAATATATCTAAACTAAAAAGAGTAAAGAAACTATTACTAGAAAGGCATATTTGTAATGTTGATTAGGAGTATATAACTTTATGAGACTATAAAAATGAGTTTTTAAAGTTTAACCTTAAGAGTATAATAAAATTAAAGGTTCGTAGGCCATTAATAGGTTAGGGATTGCTAAACTTCAACTATATGTGCATGGCATTTGATTGTCGTGAAAAGGAGTTTTTAAAAGGTTGCAAAAAGATAATTGGAATAAATAGTCCATTCTTAAAAGGATGTGTTAAAGGAGTTGTCATATTTGTAGTTAGTTGAAACAAAAATAACCAAATATTCCTTTTTGCATGGGTTATAGTAGAGAAAGAGGCTATCACAACTAGGACTTGGTTCCTCTCTTTGGTTAAAACTAGCATTAATATACTTAATGGTACTAGATGGGCTACCATTTTATGATGTTAATACTGTGAATATTGTAAGTGTAATTTTATGGTAAAATCTAACAAACACCCTATAAGTGTTATTTTATGATATAAATACTATGAATATATATATGATTATGTTGTTATTTGGCATTAAGTGGTCAATTTTCTAATTAAGTCTAACCTAATTATGAACTTATCTTTTACCTTGAGACCCTTATTTAGTCCTATTTGCAAAGTATTCATGATCATGTGCAGGGAATCTTAAGAATGATAAAGAGTATCTACCTAAGGTAAAACATAGATTCTATGTAAGGTACATTTTTATTGAGTGAAGGAACATGGGGCGTGAACTATCAGACTATTTTGAGATTGTGTCAAGATTCCAAATATACCAAATTTAGAGCAAAACTTAATATAAGTGGAACTATTATCACTTAACACACAAAATGACTTTATAAGGCATTTTGTTGCAAGGTGGTGTAAAGCTTACTTTAATATGATTGTCAAATGTGATGTTGTGGACAAAAATTTGTGTGAGACATTTAATAATAAGATTATGTGTGCCAGATCTAAGTGTATTATATTAATACTCGAGAAAATTAAAGTGATGGTGATGATTAAGCTGAGGACAAATAGAGATATCTGCAATATATAGAAGGATGGTCTTAGGTATAAAAACAAGAAAAAATTATGTGATTGGAGGGAAATAAGGTTTGATTGTGAACTTATTTTTAATAAAGGTATTGGTATGAGATCAATTATATGAGTGTCAAGCTAGTTGTAAATTTAAAAGGATAACTTGTTTGTGTAGGGAATAAGACGTTTTTGATATACAAGTTCTTATATCATTACTATTATTTTGAATAAGGGAGAAGATTTTGTTAATTACTCACCTATGATGAACAAGCAAAAGTACTTAAAGACATACTTATTCATTATAAACCTTATACATTGTCAACACATTCAGGAAAAAAATGAAAAAGACTCTATTAATCCATCATCCTTAAAGAGCATGATTGGTAAGTTAAAGAAGCAAAGTATGAAAATTGATGGAGAGCCTTATTCAAATAAGCAAACTAAGTAAGAGTAAATTTATCATGACATGCAAAAATTGTCATGAAGTAGGGCATAACAAAAAAAGCTGCAAAAATGCATAAGTTCCATATCCACTTAAACCCCTCAAAAACCAATGAGTCATCTAACTATAATTGCTTGATTATTTACTTAATGATTATGAAATTGGGAATTTTCTTGGCATTTTTCTTTATAGATAAAAATAAGTAAAAGAATGGAGTTTCAATTACCTAAACAAAGATAGAGACTTAATGTTAATTATCCTTAAGAGCTGCAATAAGAAAGGAACTAGAATATCAAGCCTTCCTATAAATGATGGTGAATCCACTTTTATGGCAAAACCTATGCAACTCAAGAATCCACTCTTTATAATTGACTCTTGATATGTGCTCTTTTGATATAAACATTGTTACATGTCTTATTTTGTTTTTGTATAAAGGATATAATGTATTTCCCCTTTTTGGTCAAATTTCCCATATAATTGACTCTTAAGATGCTTCTAGGATCTTTGGAAGTATAGTATATATAATATACTTGGGCATATCTTGAATGTTTTTGTAAATGACTATTATTTTTTATTTTGAATGAATGAAAATTGTTACTTTTATGTTAAAAGATTGGTTAAATAACTCTCTTACATTGCATAATACACTTCATAAAGAGGAAGAAGGACTTTTATATTAAGCAATGTAAGACAAAAGGGAAATGATCTAATGGTAAAGCATACATTTAGCAATATGAACAATATATTTATGTCATTCTCACATTAAGTTAAACAAAAAACTAGTCACATAAACATATTAATGACATTTACATTCCGCCATGAACCACAAAAACATCTAACTTTTTGTTACCCATAATTGCTCTTTAACCAACTTTATATTCTCTTTCTCCTTCTATCATCACAATTATAAACAAAATTAACAGCACCTATATAAGAATAAAAAATCCTAAGAGGCATTAACTCACTTTTATTCGTTTTTTGTTGTAATCTCAATAATGGTAGCTTTTCTAAAAAAAATGTAGGAATGATTTATCATGTCCTAAGACATATTTAAGAATTAATCCATTCAAAAAAATCACAAGTTTTTGCATATAACATAACAAAAAATATCAAATTTGGTGCTTATAAGATAATTTTAGTAAAAAAAAATTCATAATGGCAACACTCTAATTCCTAAAAATAAGGCATATACCTTAAATCAACACCTTAGATTAATATCTATATAAGAAATATTCAAACTTGAAGGTAGGTTACAATAGCATGACATGCTTTAAACTTGTTTCTTTATGTTTCTTCAATTCTTATGCTAGATTTAGTTTTTTTTTTTTTCTTTAAGCTAAGTGGATTTGATAAAAAGAGTAATGAGAAAGTCCCTTTTAAACCTAAAAAATCCCTATTATGATAAAGAGATAAAGACATAAAATATAAGATAAGAGTGAGAAAAAAAAGCCATTTGGGCGTGATCTATTAGGAGAGAAAAGATTAGCCTATATGGTATATTTTTGTTGAATTAGATTGATGAGATTTTCCACATATGATGACACGTCCTATGTAAGCACTTAACAATAATTTTGAAAAAACTAACAATTTTAACTTATTTATACTTTATTTTTAATGGTATTAACTTTAATTAGATGATTTCAAATTTAATGACATGGATCTAAATAATCAAAAACTTAGTAACCTAGATGTAAACTTATTCCAAATTCTATATGACTAAGAATTTTCATATAAAGGACCATAAAGAGAGGGAAACTAGTGCATACATGGTTCTTATGCTTATTTTATATTACTATTAGGATAATTAGGCTTATTTAACATAATAATAATGTTAATTAAGCGTCCTTGCATCCTTTTATTTATCATCCTTCTTTAAAATGTATCTAAGTCAATAATGATCTTTCATAAGAATGATTGAAAAGACAAGAAATAACTTATTTAACATAGTTTATAGTGTTAATCAAAGCAAAACCTCTTGTATCTTTATTGTTTACTGTCCTTTGATTTTACAATATGGAAGAAAATGATATTTAATCATTAATAAAAACTTGCAAAAAAGTGGTTAAGTAATATTATAATTAATTTAGATCATTGACCATGATTATTATTCTAGTTAATTTAGCAATCTTTTATTATAATTAATCTAAAAGATTTATCAATATCCCTAAAATTAAGCAAATGATGTTGTATAACTTTTTGGGGATTAAGACTTGATTAGACTGATTAAGTTTTTTCTTAACTTCAACAATGTAACTACATTTATAAATATAAATATAGAGAGGTATATAACTGCTTGAAAAAGCAAAAAAATATCTTTTTTTTTGTTTAAATTTTTTGTATAATTTTTGTTTGAAATTTAAACTTGAAAGATTGGATTATATAGAGAACAAATCATAGATAAAAACATTTGAACCTTTAAAAAAGTTTTTGAGTTTATTTATTTTCAAATGTAATAGAGATTGGATTAAGAAAAAAAAAGAAAGAAATATATATGTATTGACACAAAAGACATTTGGTCGTTTATTATTAAATGGAATGTTAAACTTCCAATTATTATTCTTTTGCTACCATGTCATAGTCATGAACAAAAGAATAATTCCAAAGACAATTGAAAGATGAGAATATAGGCTAATAGCCAAGTAGATTATTTAATGAGAGTGTAATTATTAAACCCATCCAAAATGAAAATCCTTTTTAGCTTCCAAGTGAAACTAAAAGGAACAAAGCTTAATTAATTGTTTCAATACCCAATTTGTTCAACATAGCAAACTTTTATTGATTTCCTTTTATATCTTATATTGTATGTTGTTCATTTTTTCTATGTAGTGTTTATGGGTTAACCTTCAATTTTTTGTTTGTTTTGATAAATTTAGTTGAAATTATATTATTTATTAGTTGTATTATACTCGTAGAAGGTAAGATGGTCCTATTATGTTAACTTTCCCCTTTAGGAGACAATCCTAATAGATGTAGCCACTTGAAAGGAGAGTGCAAAAAAGGTTACATAAGCAAAAAGGTTAATATATAAAAAAAAATACCACCTTTGCACTTAAATCTAGTATGATCTTTCAAAAGTCACAATTTACACCTCATAGAATTCATTTGTAGGTAAATCTAACACATTGTTATGACTTATTAAAGAAATTTGTCTACCTTTTTGACATAGCATACTAATGTGTTTAAAGCGAAGACATGTAGTAGAAAAAATAAATAAGTGTGCCCTATATCAACAAGTATGGCTAGTTAAGCTTACAAGCCTAAAACCTAAGTAATTATTTTAAATTATGTTTTATTTTTTCCTTTTTTACATCTTTAAGAATTATTTCATTAAATTACACAAATAAAATAAATTTAAAGTACACAAATTAATCAAAATTTATTCAATTTATAATTTAGTGAAACAAAAGAGATAGTGAGAGAGAGCGAAAAAGATTGAGAGATGTTGAAATAAGAAACTTTGATCAAGCAAGAAATCAAGCATTTAATATTCCTTGTTTTTACTTAAATACACGTTGGTATATGTTTGTTAAAGTGTAGAGAAACAATAAAGAGGAGTGGAAGTATAGAGATTGGTGGAGCATTCTCTTTTGTAATAATTGTTGGGTTATAAAATGTTCTCTAAAACCATAAAGTAATTGTTTAGATCTACACCTCATGGGTTGTAGCTTTTGGAAACAAGATGACTGTCATTTCTTTAAATGATGGATGTAAAAGTAAGAGAACATAATAAAGGGATCATTAAGTCACTTTAAAGCATAAATAAGAAATTAGAGGTAAAAAGTAAGAGCATTAATGGGAGGAAAAGCCTTCATTCAAACTGTATTAAGTTATTGGAAACTAAAATTGAGTCAAAAAAAAGAGAAGGAAATCTAGTTTATAGGTTAGGAAATGGCTATAACAAAAGTTTAATGTGTTAAGCTATGAACGATAAACAAAAACTTAATAGAGGGGATTGAACATTTAAAGGTATATAGAAAGTGTAGATTAGGTGTTAATGTATTATGCATTGGTATTGTAATGATTGTAATTAACTATTTGGTGAAAGTTTTTGTAAATGGTAATATCATGTATTTGTCATAATGTTTAAGGAATAAATGTGAGAGCTTATAGTTGGTTGAGAAAATATGTTTATTAATTATGATGTTGATAAACATGTTTTTAACTTATATATATCATTGAATATCAATTAATGGATATATATTGCATTATCATTAAAGGCAATATAAATGTCATACATCCAAAATAATGAAAGTGCACCATGGTTTTACCATAAGTTTCATGTCTCATGCAACTAATACATCACCAAGTCAAAAGTACACTTGTGCATCCAAAAAACAAAAGTTGAAACATAATATTTGTTGTCCCAAATGTAACTAAACCATACAAAGGATCATTATAACAAGTTAGCTAAGATTTTAAAAGATGATCAGTAGTACATAAACACAAAAAAAAAATCTTTACAATTTGATTAGTCACTTTCTTTTTCATTCTTGAAAATCTCTTTGCACATCTTTAAATACTTTAAAACCTACATTTGACCTCCTAAATGCTCTAAAAACATGAGGCCTAACGTGATTAGGGCTTAACACTAAAGTGCTAGGTTAAATTAAAAACATGTGAGTCATTCCAACAAAAGTATCTCAAACTTCAGTAATTTACTTTCACGTAACTATTACAATCATCACAAGTTATGTTAGCATTACCTTTATAAAGAGATTTCTTATTTATGTTAAGTATTTAAACTCTTTATCTAATTTGCTTTTTTCCTTTTACAACTTACTTTTTCTTTGTAATTAATAAAGGATCAAATTCAACATACGTATCATTTCTCCTCCTTCTTTTCCTTTTAATAGTCTTAGCAAGTTGGCTTAATTGCATTTATGTGGCTAAATAGTTTGGTTGTGCATTAGAGTCCTTCCTAGGTCTTTCTTTTTTCTTAACTTTTAATAATTTAAAGATAAATAGTCAAATTTCTCTTAAAAAAATTAAAAGTCAATAATTATTTTTCACTAATTGCACTTTTATATGAGTTTATGCTTGTTGAGATTTACTAGTATAATTTACTATACTAATTTATACATGTTGAATTTTCTTTCTTAGTCATACTACCTTTTATGTCATCATTATATTACTCATCATACTCATACATATCACTTGGCTACTATTGCTTAACTCCACTAGTGGCAACATATTAATGAGACTGTGTTACTACATCATCCATAGCTTCATTATACTCACTTACTTCATTCCTTAACTCATCATTCTCCCCTTTGTTAGACTTACTCACTTCATTTCTTGACTTATCATTCACCCATTCATTATACTCATTGACTTCATTCTTTAAGCCATCATTTACCTTTTTATCACATTTATTAACTTTATTCCTTACCCCTTCTTTCAACCTTACACCTTCTCCCACACCCTAAAACATTTCTTTAACTCCACCTATATCATAAATTGCTTTAATGTCATCAATCGCATATACCTCATTCACCCCATGCAAAACATAAATCTAAACATTATGCTCTCATGTATCAATCATCTAATACAACACTTACAATAATGACAGTTTAATTATCATACTTAATAGCTTTAATTGCATAATTGTTTAGTTTGGAGACTTGTACATGTAGTCAATAACATTTTTATATCTAAACCTCTTTAGTGCATCTTTTATGTTTAACATTGACAAAGAGTTAATAGTGATTGTTTTATGTACATCACATTCATCACTAATATATTGCATCAAAAGCGTCATCTTTAAAATTTAACCATAATAAATTATAATGGTAAACAACACTTTACATGATTAAATTTTATAATTAGAGGCATTACAAATGTAAACAACTTTTTCATGCACATCAATATTAATGGCTAATTTAACTAACCTATTAAGTAATAAATGATTGAAAACCCTAATCTGACTAGTTTAATCTTAAAAAGAAAGAAAAACCCCTAATATAATAAAGATCTTAATCTTATAAAGTCAAAATTATATAAAAACTTTAATTTAATGTACCTAGTCTAACCCCTCTTAAAATATTCCTAACCTAACAAACTTATTTTAATAAATAAACTCAAATGGACAAACTCATTCATAATTAATAATATTAATCTAATTAAAAGTCTTAATTTGAAAAACCTGAATCTAATTAAGATGTCTAAATGAACAACCTTAATTTAATTTAAAAACCTTAATTAACAATCCTAATGAAATTAAAAAATATAGTTTGCCAAACCCCAAAATAAAATCTAAAAAAAATAACAAGTAAATTGTATTTTAAAGGAAAAACAATTTTAATTGAATAAAAAGAATAGACAAACCCTTTAAATAATTGGTTTTCAAACTT
The DNA here is from genome assembly GCA_023213295.1 of Bruguiera hainesii. Classification (NCBI taxonomy): domain Eukaryota; kingdom Viridiplantae; phylum Streptophyta; class Magnoliopsida; order Malpighiales; family Rhizophoraceae; genus Bruguiera; species Bruguiera hainesii. The sequence goes on from JAHOYR010000006.1 coordinate 6,909,293, forward strand.
GATTATTATGGAACAACTCTAGTCTCCTAAATGGAAGTCATTATAGAAATTATCTCTACCATGATCTGGGTTTCAAATTCTTAAGGTCCACTCCTTTTCCTAAATGATTGGCTACCTTTTCTTAGTTCTTTCTCTCTCCATCACAATAATTTGTCTCTTTATCTTTAAGGTTTTTTTTTAGTTTTTAAGGTTTTTGGTGAAGTATTTGTCTACTACTTCCATAATTTGTAATGTAATTATATTTTATTCGAGTAATTTAATGAAATAATTACTAAAGATAAAAAAAAAACAATTTAAAAATAATTACTTAGGCTTTAGGCTTGTAAGCCTAACTAGTCAAACTTACTAATGTAAAGCAAGCCATGTTAGCAAGGTAGAAAAAATTCATTAATAAGTCTTAATAGTGTACTAGGTTTGTTATAAATTAACTTTATTAGGTGTAAATTGTAACTGTTGAAATGTCATATTAAATTTGAGAAAACAAGCATATATGGTGAATTTTTATATATTAACTATTGGCAAAATGGTTGATTGCAAGAGAAAGGTAAAAGCTAAAAGAAATAACTTTTTTTTAACTATGCTTAAATTGATTTCTAACTAAATTAAATTCAAATAGTTCATTTATATAATAAAAATTTAATAGTATATTCTAAAATAATAATTTTGATTTCATTTATGATTGTATAATTACCTATATCAATTATAATTTAAATCATCATTTTAACATTATATATATATATATATATTTTAATGTCATCATTAAGGACAAAGGACATATACTCTCTTCCTGACTTTTATTTTATACGAGTTCTCTTGTCTTACTTATGTAAGCCCTCATTCTCATTCTTATGAGTCTTTGTTTTCTAATTTCTTAAACTTTCTCTTATTGCTTAATATCATCCTTTATAGATAAGTGGTATATGCCAAAAGATGAAGATGTTATTGTAATAATATCAAATGACAAGTTACTAAAAAAGTCTCAACTTAGGACTTTTGTCTCTTTGAAAGCCTATGGATTGAAAAAGCTTTTAAGAAAAGGGTCTTCCTCAACACGATAAGAATAACATGGAAGCCAAGGAAGGCTATAGAGGCAAAAAAAGTTAGATAACATCTTACTTATTTTCCAATTTCATAACCTATTAAATTGACAGTTCATGTTTATGAATGACCCTTAGATTTTCAACAAATATATTTTTATCTTATAAGAGGTTAAAGATGATGAATAACTATCCAAAGTAAGCCTATTTTAGATTTCTTTTTAGATTACAGCTAATGACATTCCCTTAAATGTTATGTTGTGTATAATAATTATTGCTATAGAGATTGACCTAATTCTTTTATGGTTATGAATAAAGAAGGGTTGGGTAATTGAGGTTAGAATTTAAAGTTCAGAGCTCATTTAATGTTAGAAACCCATCGTAGAATTTAAAGTTCAGAGCTCATTTAATGTTAGAAACCCATCGTTTAAAAGTGTGAAAATTAAGTAAGGCAATGGCGAGTTACTTGGGATCTCCTTTAAGTATGAAAAATCCCTAAATTTCTATTATCTTTATAATTGCTTGTGACATTTTAACAAGGATTGGGAGTTATTTTTTGAGACAAATTCCAATAAGGCTACCTTTTCCTTGAGTTTTACATTATAGGAATTATCTGTAGGCCTCTCTTGGTAAAAGGGTTAAATTTTGCTTTGAAAAACATGATGTCAAACGAAAGTAGTTGCATAATTATTCCCCCTACCCACATTAGACTCCTCATACCCCTAGTTATTCATTCATTGATGTTTAAATGTCAATTTCAATGACACTCTAGTAACAAAAAGTGATATCCAAAAAACTTTCAAAGTTTAAAACCCATTGACTAAATTTACAAATTTTGATAAAAAAAAACATCAATTTAAAAATATATAATTAAGGAAGGAGATTATTTAGGATTCTTCTAAGGCCAAAAAAAATGTTGATTTCTTACATGTTTTACAAGTTAGCATAGATAAGACAATTCTGTAATCCCTAAGCAATGCTCTTATAATTAACAATTATCTAAATTTTATAGTGGGTCTTTTGAGTATGAATAAAGAGATTGATAACAATCAAATTAGATCTATAATTCCCACTAAGGAATTTAATCCATCGCCAATTAGACCTTTAGCCTATCCATGTATTTTGTTTAACCCGTTAGTCTAATTATAGAGTTAGAAAGTACAAAAAATCCAAAATTTAAGCCCTAGAAATGCCTCTTTTGTAGAGGTGGCCTTTTCAAGCAAGCATGCTTTAGTTATTTCTCAAACGAGAGTGTTAAGCTCGCTAATTCTAATTATTCAACTAAGGATCACCATGCTCTAAATAAGGCAAAACCAAAGTTATAAAAGCTATAGGCAATAAATATTCTTCATTATTAGTCAAGATTGTGAGACAACCTTATTGGGAGCCATTATTATCTTAAGTTGAAATTTTAAAAACTTGAGGACATCTTGTGTAGTTAACAAAAGGAATTTGTTCCAGCTTCACACTCTTTGTCTAATTTTTCTTATAAAAACTATGCTAAAATCATTAGAGATGAAACATATTAAGCGGTGTCTCAAGCATGCAAATGATTTTTTTTTTTTATAAACTGTAGAGGCATAAAACTTGATAAGGGCAGAGGTTTGGCCCTTTTCTAAAATGACTCAATTTAGGCTAACTTACAATCCTTCTTAGAACATTATATTGACCTTCTTATATTTGAAAGTAGTTATGACTTTGATTAGAGATTTATAGCTATTTATAGATGGCTAAAGGATGGCAAAAAAAAAAAAAATCTCACTTAGTACCTTTTATGATAATTAAGGAATCAATCTTAACAACCATAGTTATGTGGTGATGATCCTAATGAGATTATGTTCTCATACGAGAAAAGATAAAGCAAAATCTACCCTTTAGAATTTCTTGGCAAGTTCAAATCCATTATCAATGATTATAAACTAATAAAAGTTAATTTTAAGGACTCCAAATATACCTAGTAAAATAAATGTGAAAAAAAAGATAATATCCAAGAACATTTGGATAGATTTTTCACTACCATCAAATTCTTTCAACTCTACCCTTTAACTTATGCTCCTCATTTATCTAAGTTTGGTTTAAATGATAACCTTTTCAAAAACCAATTAGAGTCGAATTCTTAACCCTTCTCTCATAAGCATAAACTTTTTTACTTTAAAAATATATTGCTTTAAGATACAAAATGCATGAAAATAGTGGCAAATGCATGGTTAATGGGTAATGGTGAGTTAATAGCCACCAACTTATTAGAAATTGTACATCATTATGGACAAGTTTTATCATTGTGGGGTAAATAGAAATTTTGTCATGTTAATACTAATATGTAAAAACTTTAACAATAGCAAAAAGAGTTAGAAGGTGTCACACCAGTTACTAATAATTTTATAGTTATACAATAAGTGTAATTTGAAATTGAAGAACTCCTTAAGCATGAGGAAATTATATGAGCTTAACACTCTTGTGATTTATGGTCAAAAGAAGGATACAAGGTACAAAGTTTTTTCATTCATAAGGTAATGGTAAACAAAAAGAAATTATATCTAAAGAATTGTGGATGAAAATGGCTTGGTACATATATCTAATATAGAAATTGTAGCAATACATACTTTTTATTATCATCCTTATAGTTAACAAGGGACTACAGATATGTTGCCAATGCCTAAAAATGTGTCTCTTGAAGTCACATTAACTATGAATGGTTAGCTATTTATGTCATTCATGAGGAAGTCTTTTAGGCACTTAAACAAATAAGTCCATCAAAAGCTCTTAATCCTAATGAAATGTTGACTTTATTTTATCATTCATTATGGTATATAGTAAAAGAGGATATAGTAATCAAAGTATTACATATCTTAAATCACTATGGTGAGCTAACTCCCTTAGTCACACATATATTTGTCTCATCTTAAGGTTGCAAATCCTATGCAATACAAAGATTACCAACCTATTAGTTTATGCAATGTAATGCTCAAGATTGTCACAAAAACCATAGCTAACTAGTTGAAGATTATCTTACTACTAATTATCTTAGATTTTTAAAGTACTTTCGTGTCAAGATGCCATATGACAAATAATACTGTTATCACATTTAAAGCCTTTTAACATATAAGACATAAATATCACAAAAAGATAAGTCACATGGCATTGAAACTTGATATGAGTAAGGCTTATAACTAAGTTAAATGAGATTTTTTGGAAACTATAATGCTTAAAATGGGTATTACAAATGACTAGGTTCATTTAATTATAAAGAGCGTTACTACAATCACGTACTCGTTTATAGTTAATTCTTTCTTTTGTGAGTCCTTTCCCCCTTTATGGGAATTGTGACAAGGAAACCTATTATCACTATACTTATTTCTATTACACACTGAAGGCTTTTCATCATTGAGGTATCAAACTGTTTCCTAAGGCAACATACATGACTTGTGCATAAGCAGGCGAGGACCAGCATATCTTTCTCTTATTTTTATCAATGATAGCCTTTTGTTTAAAAGCAATTATTTTTAAATGTCAACAACTTAAGCACCTTGTTTCTTGTTAAGAAAAAGCATTAGGTCAACAAATAATTTTGGAGAAAACTGAGCTACTATTTAGTCATAATATGTGTGATGATGTTGAAATCATAATACAAAATTGTATAGGTGTTAGGGCTTCTTTGGGAAAGGCTTTCAACTTGATCATTGATAGAGTTCAATAAAAAATTTAAGTGTCTAAAATGAGTCCTTTCTTTTTAAGGTTGGTAAAGAAGTCTTGATCAAAGTTTTGTCTAGGTTATTTGACTTACATAATAAATTGCTTTTTCTTTCAACAAAATATTTGTAGGAAGCTTGCTAACCTTGTTAATACATTATAATAGGATAACTCTTATGTATCAAGGAAAATCCATTGGTCTTTTTAGGAAAATTTATTATCTCCCAAAGTAATTGAGGGTCTTGATTTTCATGATTTTGTGAACTTTAATCTAGCTATGCTTGGAAAATAGGCTTGGAGGCATATAAACAATTCTTTGTTGTCTACAATTTTCAAGTCATGTTACTTCTCTGAGTGCAATTTCATGACAGCTAACATTAGCTCCAATCCAAGCTTTAAATGGAAAAGTATTCTTAAATCACACATACTATTAAAAAAAAGAATTTGATGGCTTATTAATGATGGTAAATATGCTAGTAAATGGCACAATCCTTAACTCTTAGACTAAAATGGCTTTAGAGGTTTATCACCAAAATTGGCACTAGTATTAGACTTGGTAGCATCATTTATTGATCATGATACTTAATGGTGGCAGAGGATCTTATTAAGTGCACTTTTATGCCTTCAGAAAGTGCACAAATTTTATCCATCCTACTAAGTTTTTAAAGCTTAGTGGATAAGCTTATTTGACATTTTGATCATAATGGCAAGTATACAGTAAGGAGTGTATATAGGTTAGCTTAAACCTTGGTTGCTAAGGAGTCCTTTTTAGTATCTAATATTAGTAGTTGATTAAAATAATGACACATTATCTATAGACATAAAGCAAGACACTTCTTTTGTAAAGCATGCAAAGGTATTTTACCATCATATGATCATCTTGTTAGAAAAGGTCTACATTTAAAGGGTAAATTATGCTATATATGATGAGACAAATGATACTATTACCTATGCTTTACTCACCTATCAATGAGCCATTAATATTTGGGTTTTGGTCCCTTAGAATTACAAGTACATGATATTTAATAAAAGGACTTCATAGAGTGGTTCAATACCATCTCATCTCTCAATGATGGATAAGTCTTAGATTTGTGGCAATGATGGCTTAAGCAATTTGAAAATCTCATAATTTTGCACGTTATTGAAAATAAGAAGATAAAGCCTACTAAAATTGTTTAGATGGCCCTTAATATATATATATATTAGGATTTTTTTAAAGGAATCTAATCCTGGTAACCTCATACAAGCTGTGGCCCTACCTCTCACTTGGACACCACCTATTGTAAGACATTAGTTAGTGGTAAGATCCTTTTAATTAGAAGATTATTATCAATTATTTCATTTAATATTTTTCTTTTATTATTTTTGTATTAATAGGTATAATTATTTTTGTATTAATAGGAATAAAACATGTGATCGTTCTAAGAATATATTTTGCCTTAGTTATTAAGTTAAACTCTTGATTATATAAATATATACCTATGACTTTTTAATTCAAGCAATCAAATATATCAATATTTTTAACTTATTAGAGGTCAATCCCCTCAAAGTGATCATTGAAGGCTGATCCCTTAGAATAAATCATTTCTTTAGTTTCTATTTTCATAAATTTCTTACTCTCAATCTATAGTTTCTCATCATTTGGTATTAATACATCCTACCATGAAAGAAATGGCAATCTTGACATGATCTTCAAAAACCAACTAAGCAAGCCTATTTTCATTTTTACTAAATGCTTAATTAGTTCCTTTACTCTAAAAGCCTTTGATGGAATCTAAATAAATTAATTTTTTGGTATGAACTAAAACTTTGTGAACTTTTTGGTTTTTGGTTCTAAAGTTAATGGAAAACTAATGAAAATAAGTAAAAGAACTAACTTAAACCACAAGCTAATCAAACATTAAATGATTACATTTGAACTAACACATAATAATACTAATATAAGTGATTTTTCTCTAACCAAAAAAGGCTAAAACCATGCTATTGAACTTGATGCATGTGTTAGGGAGTAATGAAATAGTAGAAAAACTATAATCTTTAACACTCATCAATTTCATTTTTGTTCCTATTCAGGTTCTTTTATAACTTTACACACTTAAACCTAGGGAAAACTTTAGCAAAATAGGAGCCAAATGAACCTATGTTTTGTTATGCTACTTAGATTTGTTATATTAATCCTCTTTGCAACTAAAGAACATGATTGTTTCCTTCATGTTTGCAAATTTTAAAACAATTATATTACATCTGGGAAAAAATCTTGACAATAGTTTAAAGTATTCTATGAAATTTCTATCCTTATAAACTTTACTTTTCATTATTAAACTTTGAGATGCAATTTGAAGTGGAGTTTGATTTACTGCTTCAATCTCAAGCATATCAAAATAATCTTTCTTTAGCTTTTATATATGCCTTAAATATTGTTCAATTCTTTTCTTCTCCTCATTCAACTTCTTTCAAATAATAGGAAATTTACTCATTACATGGTATGCATGAGACTCTATTTCTAACTCTCCCAATAATATCAAAAATAAGACAAGACTCATTTTTAAACATCAAGGAGTAGCCTTTCTCCATCATTTTCCTAACACTAAACAAATTTTGATCAAGATAAGGAACCAACAACACATCATGGATAAGCTTGATACCTGAAGAAGTTTTTACCCTAACTAAACCTCTGCCAATGGCTCGAACTATTTGTCTATCTCCTAGCTTGATAGGAACTTAAGTTGGCTATAAATTTAAGAACACATTTGATTTACTTGTCATGTTGTTAGTGCAACCACTATATAAAAACCATGTTTCTTCATCTACCTTATTTTTCCTTGATGCCATAAATAGTTGCTTCTCCTAAACTTCATTCTCAATGAGATGTTCATGTTGAGCTTACTACTTTAACTAACTTTGTTAATCTACTTGTTGCTTCTTTCTACAATATTTTTCAATTTGTCCCAACCTTTTGCAATATTTATATTATAATTTGTCTTCCCAATAGCAACCAATTTCAACATGATTAGTTCTCTTGCAAGTTCCATAAAGAGTAAACTTTTGTTTACTAATGTTTTGAACTTGATTTTTCTTTTCTTTATAGTTGCTCTCTCCAATATCATTCTCTTGCTCTTTAAGTGTTGGATTTATCTTGTGCTGAGCTCGAAAGCACCTTCAACAGCTTCTTTTTGTTTGATTGTCCTTCTTTACTCTTATGCTTGTAGCATCTTAACAAGTTCAATCAAGACATCTTAGAAAGATCTTTAGAATCTTCAAGAGATGAGATCTTAGATTTTTCAAGAGATGAGATCTTAGATTTATATATTTTGGCAAATTAACAAGAACCTTTTCAACAATTTTTTGGCTTGTCATCTGGCTTCTAAAAGCCTAATTTGATTCACAATTTTCATCAATTTATTTGTGAAATCCTTGATAAAAATGAATGATGGCTAAATTAAGCACTTACATTTGTCTAGTCCTGTCACTTCCTTGAAACTCCTCTTTAAGTTTGTTGTAAGCTTCCTTTGTAGTCTCATAAGTCATGATCCTAGCGAAGATCACATCAAAAACTCTAAAATGAATGCACGTTAGTGCTTTGAATCCTCTTGCCATTTGCTTATTGTGAGGCTTGATTTGAGTTATTGTGAGATTATTTGGCAAAGGAGGGGGATCTCTTTCAAATTCCATAACTTCCCACAAATTCAAAGCTCTTAGATAGGACTTCATATTTAATAGCCTACATGAGACAGTTTTCCCTTAAAAACATAGGTGGCGTAGATGGATGAAAATTATTGGAAGTCATTTGTGAATATTAATTTTTTTTTCTTATTTGATTAGCTAGTGTTTGAGGATTGATGGGTTTTCCTTACTGATTTTCTTTCCTCACAAGTGTCTAAACTCACTTTTTCTCACACTTAACAAATCTCTAAAGGATCTTTAAGTTCTAATACCAGCAATGAAATCTAAATGAACTAATTTTCTGGTAAAAATTGAAACTTTGAGAACTTTCTAACTTTTGTTTTTTGAGGTTGCTGGAAAACTAATGGAAATAAGTAAGAGAGAAGCTAATAGTTGTTGGAATACTTACTTCTACTAGTCTCACAGATTTAGTCCTAATTAATTTATACAACACATAAATTAGCCAAATCTTAATTGATTACATTTAAACTAACACATAATAATACTAATATAAGTGATTTTTCTTGAACCAAAAAAAAAGGGGCTAAAGTCATACCATTGAGCTTGCTGCATTTGTTGGGAGCAATGAAACTGTAGAGAAGTCATGATCTTCAACTGTCTTAGAGCTGATGGCAATCCGAGAAGCCATTCAACGAGCCACTGGGCTATTTTTGGAGGCCATATCTATTGAATACAATTGTCTAACAGCGATCAAAGTTGTTTAGTCCCACACTTCAAATTGCTCCATTGCAGGTTTTTAAGCGGCAGACATCAAGATTATTTCTACTGGTTTTGATTTCTTTAATATTACTCATGCAAATAGGCACTCCAATGGAGTGGCCCATGTTTTGGCAAAATTTGGTTTATCTTATACTGAAGAGACTACTTCGCATTTAGACGATATACTCGCTATCTCCTGTCTCATTGAACAGGATGTATCCAATCTTCTCCTAAAAAACAGAAAAAAAGATGCCATCCTTGAAGATGCTCCTTACTTGTTATAATCTTTGTCTTAACATCTTACTTCTTGGGTTTGACTTTCATGCATAAACCATAAAGTTGCTTGTGTTATAAGTTTTTTTTTTAATTTTTATATAAATATTCTTTTTTATTTTATAATTTTTAAGAAATTACTTTTTACATACAAAATACTAGTAAAATTATTTAATATCTTATTGATTTTAAAAATAAAAGAATTAAATTAAAATTTTATATTTTAAAAAGGATAATGTCAAATAAAAAAATCATTAAAATTTTCATTTAGTTTTAAATCCTTCAAATCTATGCATGTCAAGTGTGCTCACATAAAACATTTTGCTATTATTAAGCACAATTCCGAATGGGGTACCAAAAGTTTGTTTAAAATTTTAAAACTCATTTGCATTACCAGATCCATGACCATGAGCAAGTATCTGGATTCAAAAATTTCCGTGAAAAGGACATTTTAATAAAGAAAAACCATTTTTTTATATATTCATTCTATGCAAGTAGACATTGATATTAAAAATAATTTTCCTTTCTTGCTTCCCGCCACTAGCAGACCTGAATTTCTAAGTCTGACACCAAAAAAACAAAATTATCACAAATTGACCATACACGGAAGAGGAATTGCCTTGACATTGTCTAATCAAGGTAACATCTTCTTTCATTTTCTCCCCAACGAACAAGCCGCTTGGAATTCTCTCCCAGTTAAAAAATTTAAATCTTAATTAAAAAATATATATATAAAATTTATAAAAATAAAAAAATTATTTTTATTAGACAACCTAACCAATAAACTTTCTAAAAACAATTAAAAAATGCATTGCGACTTTACCACACTAGGAATTAAAAGGAGAGATTAAAGGGGGCCCCGCGGGGGGTGGAGGGGGGTGAGAAGTGGTCTTTCCCGCTTTCCCCGGTAGTATCCATGTCTGATTTTTTCCGGCTCTAGTTTGTACTTACGTAGAGGCTATAGACCTCCTTGTACAAAAGAATAGTATAATGGCTCTTCGTTCGTATAGAGACTAGAGAGAGAAAGTAGGATATGGAAATTTGGCATGGAAGCTTTTGGACTTTTGTGCTTTTGTCCAACCCCTTCAGTTGGAATTGAGAAAAAAAAAAAAGCAGCAGATAGTGAGTGAGTGGAAGAAAGAGAGTGTGGGGGCAAAAGAAAAGAAAACAGTGGGAGCAAGTTAATTCTTATAAAAGCTACTAAAACCACTCAAAACCCCCGCTCTCCCCCAAATCGTTTGTGTGTTTCTCTCTCCAGCTTTTTGTTTAGTTGAAGTAATTTCTTGGATTTTAGACCGTAAGTCAGGTGAAGAAGCATGGAGAGCCAAAGAGGTTCTGTTCTTAGCTGGGCTGCTTACTACTGCCATGGAAAGGTAAAAATATTTTCACAATTTCATTCCCTCACTCAGTATTTTGCTCCCTGTTTTGGGTTTTCAAGTCTCATGTTGGGTGTTGGATGCTGAATTTCTATGGGATGTTCAATAATTCTATGCTTTGGCTAATGCAGACTATGGAAGAACTAAGGCAGTCCCTTCTTTACACAACTCTGGAGCTTGAGCAGACGAGGCTAATAGCTCAGGAAGAGTTAAGAAAGAGAGAGGACCAGTTGATTCATCTCAAAGATCTGCTAAGCAGAACTATCAGAGAAAAAGATGATGCGCAGGAGAAATGCCAAAGACTTCTTTTGGAGAAGCTTTTCCTCCAACATCAACAGCAGCTGATGCTGATGCAGCACCATAATGCTCCTCTTTCTGGGATTTCCAGCATTGAAGATGAACCTAGAAAAGGAGTTGACTCCAACAATGGCTTCTCGTCGTCTGATTGTGAAGAAAGCATTGTTTCGTCCCCTGCAATTGATGCAGTTCCACAACCACCCCAATTGCCACGACCACAACCACCACCACCAGCACCAGTGGCACCGACATCTATGACTGAAGCAACAATCGAAATAGTGCCTGAAAAGCCCTTGCCTGAAAATGGTAAGCTTTTGCAGGCAGTAATGAAAGCTGGTCCACTCTTGCAGACTCTTCTTCTGGCTGGGCCACTTCCTCAATGGAGACACCCGCCACCACCACTCGAGCCCTTTGAGATCCCACCTGTGACCATCCCTTCGCCATCACCTCCACCACCACAGCTCACTCATCAAGACCCTTTGGCCAGCAGTAACTCTGGCACTAGAAAAAGGGTTCTCTTTGATGGCTTTGACTCTGCAACAGAGGCCAGGCATCAGAGGATAGCCCTCCACTGATCACTATCATTACTGAGTTATCAAATTTACACGGTTTTTGTAAGTTACATATTTACATCATTTTGTATTATCACTAGAAGTTAGTGAGGAGTGGAATTGCAAGGAGGCATTGTTGTAGAGAAGTTTGTTTTAGAGTCTTTAGACAAGCTATTCCAAGTTGACTAGAGTTGAGAGGAGAAGCCAAGTAGCTCGTCTTGAGATTGTCTCTTTTGGGTGGAGTATTTTTTTTTATTTTTTGGGTGTCTTTCTGTTTTATCTTTCTTCCCATTTAGTTTTAACCAATGGTGTGAACTGGGGGCTGCTGATATCTCCAAAAATTGGGTTTGATATGGCTAGCAATAGTGTTAACCCATATCCTGCTCTCAGAAAGTAATTAACATCTGGTGTGCAAGTTTTGAGATCTGTACATCTCAAAATGAAAGACACAAATGATGGGTGTGAAGTTGTTGGGTTTAGAGATGGGTAAGGCCAACAACCATTAGGCCTCAGGGACTTGCTTGTCGGGTTGAGTGGATCCTACAAATCGGAATCAGGATCTACTCCTAGTGTGGTGATGCATGGTGTTTATTTCTCTCCCTTGTTGAGAAGTATGATTATATTAATGTAAATACAATCCTATTATTTTCTCCTCTGCTCTACCGCCTATGGAAATGCCTGGTTTATCAAAGCATCCATCTCTCTTTTGTGTAATTTTTCTATAGCGATTTGGAGGTCATTGGAAACAACTTGTTTTGTGAAACTAATTGTAAGATTTGCAAAACACCCATCTCTTTCATGCCCCACAGCGCAAAAGTCTCTTTGCTTAACTTCTTATCTTTTTAAAACGTCTCAAAAATGCATCATCCATGACTGGGGGACACATTGTTCTTCTGTAGAATAAATAAGAATTTGTAGGTTATTGACTTACTAGTAGTTGTGAGCGCGTGGCAATGAAAAGATGGCCAAACTATATAGTCTGTTACACAACCGTTTTGGACAAAGAATGCAAACATAACTCTATAATCATGTACAATGAAGAAAATATGGAAACTTTCCGATCAAAAATTGTTAAGACTAGGATAAAACTACTGTCTTAGAATTGAAATTAAAAATAATAATAATACAAAAATGGTTTTTTCTCTGTAAACAATTTCTGATTTGACAATAACCATTTCCACAAGGTGCTTATGATAATGAGAGATTAAAGAGCAGGTCCAATTCAACAAACAAAAAACAATCTAAAACCAGTTGTTATTGTTAGTGTATACTCTATTATTCAATGTATTAGCTAATGTGTTAGTTATTATATTGAATATGTATATTATTAATCAAAATTTTTTATCTTTAATACTATTTATATATACCATATAGTTATAGATAAATTTTTAAAATAAAATTTATAAAATAAATATATTTTATTAAATAATTATGGGATATTTATTATTTTAAAGTGTTATTTTTAAATATTTTTAATTACATATCATCAAAACAAAATATTGATAAAATTATAAAATTAATACATATTATATTTCTTTTTTAGAGCAAATCAATTAATCTCATGGACTGAAAAATGAAGACACTTATGAACACAGTTTTTTGCTCCATCAACAATTTCTCATTTGGCAATAACCATTCCACACGGGGCTTATTGCAATGAGAGATTAAAGAGTCCCCTCTTGGCTAGTGGCCTCTAGAGAGGTAGCATATTCACCTTAAAGTGTCCTATTTTGTGGAAGTTGCTTGAACTTTAGTCCCGACGTAGGTGCAGTGAAATGCATCCATATGTGATTTAAGTGTAATGAACGCAATGTTTCCTGTTGGGTATGGGGTCAACCCCTCTTCATACCCATTTTATGTGTCAATAATTAAAAAAAAATAAAAATAAAAATAAAAACAGAGAGCGAGATTAAAGAGCAGGGGTCCAATTCAGCAAACAAAAACAATCAACCAACTGTTATGTTCATACATGCAACTGGCTTTATATTATCTTCTGTTAAGGAAGGAAATCTGGTTTAAGTTTATCAGTTAATTCCGTGTAGATGTGTGTTTGTTCTTCTGCTTCAGTTCTGAGGCTCACCATAATCTATTACCTTTCAGTCTGAGTGACTCGACACCGATACAGAATCTACAAGTGCACCAATGCCTAACCAGCGCAATTCAAGGGCAAATGGTGATCATTGTCCATCTATTATGCTGTAATAGGATTAGGAAAATTCTTATTATTATTGAGGTAGGTCTTGTAGAGTACAGCTAATGTGAGTGAAAATGCAGTTCCAACTTATCTAATTCTGTTGATGACAAAGGTTAATAATAAACAACGGAAGAATCGTTTCTTTCGATCTTCCTACTAGCAGAAGAAACCAAGGTTAGGAATGTTAGGCAGCAAAGACCAAAATGGCCGCCTTAGGCTTAGAAATAAGAACTAGAGAGAAACAACTAATACCACCAATCATTTTGGTTTTTTTGAAACTTCATCACCATACTATATATATGTGTGTATATATATATATATATATGTTATAAACAATTGAAAGAAGAGAAAATTATTGAGAAACAAACAACCTATTGTCTCAACTAGCCTTCAAAATAGTTTTTTAAGACCAATTAGTGTAAAAGTTAAACTAAATTAACTTTGTTAAAATTATACTAGAAGTTAATTTAATTGAATTTAATTTAAATTTTATTATTTATATATATTTAAATATCTATTATTATATATAATGACTTGATATTTATATTATTATGTGTATATTTTTTAGTTATTATTATATTATATTTTATTATATTAATAAAATTATAAAAGTATTCATAAATTATCTAACAATAGTATTAAGTTTAATGTGAAACACATCAAAATGTTTAGTTCTATTACTTATACTTACATTCTAGTAAAAATAAAAATAAAACTAAATGATAAAAATAATTATCTAAGATAATAATTACAATCTTATGAAACTTCTTATAAAAAATTAGCACTAAATTGTCTAAGGTAATAAAGTTTTTGTTAATTTTACACGTTTTAAGTAGGTTGTATGGAGTTTGAACTATTTGACATATAAGACGCATGATATAACTTATGAAATTGGTTTAATTAGTAAATTTCTAGAATCTTCCCACTAATTTTATATGCAAGTTGTTAAAAGAGATTATATAATACATAAATAGAACTTATAATTTTATTTATTTAAAAATTAAACTCTTATAAAATATTTTAACAATAATTAAAGTAAAGATATTGATAATTATAAAAATACTTTAATTATTATTTTAACTTTAAAATTACTATTTAATTGTAGTCATTTAAGAAATAATCTATAATTGCACTTTTAACTTATGAAACAAAGTATATAGTTGTAGTTTTAAGTGATTGTTAAATTATTTAGTTACGTAATTTGTTGAGTAAAATTTATATTTTAGTAGAAGACTTTATAAAAATATTTATTGATAATATTTTTACAATTAATCTGGCCAATAATTTAGAAATACAAGGAAGTAGTAAATATATTAATATATATTTTCATATTAGGAGGGATCAAGTTGATAAAAAAAAAGATTAAATTGATATATTATAAATTTAAAAATCACATGACAGATATTTTTATAAAAATGTTTAAATATGAAATAAAATTGTTAAAATATGAAAAATTTATCAAGTTCAGGTACATGTTAGTATTGAGAATATCATCAAATCAAGATTAAGAAAGATGTTGATGATAACCTATATTAAAAATTAATTAAAATTATAATAAAAATCAATTTATTTAAATTTTACTATTTAAATAAATTTAAATATATGTAATTATATATAATGAATCAATATTTATATTATTATGTGTATTTTTTTAGTCATTATTGCATAACATTTCATAAGATTAATAGAATATTAATATTTGTATATTTGTCTAAAAAATGAACTATGTAATTCATTTAATGTCAAGTAACACTGAGTCGTATAAGTGGCCAAGTAGAAAAGCAACGGGTAAGGAATCTGCATCAAGCGAGTTCGTTCCGTAGCTTATCCCGCTACCAAAGAGTTAAGATTCATCACATCCACGCATCCATTGACTTAACGAGCATTGAACTAGATAATTGTCCATCTAATGATGGCTGGATGATTAAGCCAACAGAAGAAATTTGGCAACCATGCCACCTTTCTGCAGACTAAACGTTCCAGGACAAAGAAGAATCCCCATAAATCATGGCAGCATGGCATGATTAAGCGGAATCGGCAATTTTAACTTCGGTCCCACACCGTTTCTTTTTCGCCTTCTATTTTGTTAAACATAATTTAGTCTGTGTAAAAAATTTATCATAGTGCTTTTGCAATTATTTTAAAATTTTGTTGACACATACTTATTGGAAAACCTAGATGTTACAAAAATCAAGTATTTGCACTATTGGTTTTGTTACATTTGCAAAGGCCAATTGTGAAGTTATTAGACTCTTTTCTCACTGTTGTATGGAAAATGTATATTTTGGTTGTGTCAACGACACTGATGGTGTTTCTTCATACTGGCAGCATTATGAGCCTCTATCATCTTCATCATCTACATTGTTGTTTCCGCTGTTCTTTTGAGCATTATCCATCTCAGCAACCTGGTAAGTTAGAAAGGGTGGGGGGGGGAGGAATCTTCTGTTCTCACTGGTTGTGTCAAAGAAACTATTGATTTCTTCATCCTGACAGCATTAAGCGCCTCAATCGTCTTCATCATCTACATGGTTGCTCCTGTGGTTGTTCTTTTGAGCATCATACATCTCAGCAACCTGGTAAAAAGTTGGAAATGAGGGGTTTTGAGGGGAAGGGGGAAGGCCAGGAAAACATCAGAGTCCCATTCCATGACAATATTTAGAATTTTTTCCCATTTTAATTCTCTTTCACTACACCTTTTACATTACCTGATCAGATGTAGTGGCATCGTCTGGGGACTTCTCTGTACGGACTTTAAGTAGACGTGGAAACCGGAGAGAAATACCCTTGCAAGGACACAAAAAATTGGATGGAATAAAGTCAGCCTGATGGATTCAACAGAGGGACCAAATGCTAAAAGCAGAATCTAGAAGGCATAAAATCTAGGCATACACCTTGTATATTTTAATTCACAAGAACCATTTGAAGAAGCATAAATGACATGCCACTCATAAGGACAACAGAAAACCCAGCAATTTACAAAATGAAAATGCTAGGAACCAAAACGTTATAATTGCAGGACCAAAAGGCATCTCATATTAACTCTATTTTGGATTGATACATATTTGAGCATTTCAGTATGCATATGTTGTTTGCCGAGTGGGCAGGCTTGGGGGGGGGGGAGGGTGGATGGGGGAGGTGGAAGTGGGCAGGTGTGTGGGATTGAGGATCTTTCGAATGAAATGAAGAAGTTGGGATCCACAGAACAAAGAGTGAGGGCATGCTGAACTACAAAGCTTGGGCAAATAGCCAGTATTGAAGAATGCGGGAGACATTGGAGAAAGTATGCCAGTACATTGAGTACGGGCACCTAGCCCTCATATAGCCAAGTTTTAAGTTGGGGCTTCCAAGTTGCAGTCCACTACATATGGTTAGGTAGCATTCATCTAATGGCTCATTCAGTTTTGGCAAAACAAGGAACAGCCAAGAAACTCTCATTATGTAATTTTGTGTGAAGCCACAACTTCGGTGGACTGACAAAGCAAGCTTCTAACCAAAAGCAATTTATTTTTTGTTAAATACGTAAGCATCAGGGAAACCAAAGAGATGGGCTCAACCTTATCAGGATCAACTTCACCAATTGCAGCACGATGAACTGGGCTAATAGTCAAGTCTGCAGCTTTCACCTCCCAAACCTTTTTTTACATATACAAATATAAAGGCTAAGTCGAAATTAATATTTGTTTTAGTAGAAAAAATAAAGATATTTACAAAAAAGCAAAAGAAAGGATGATTGGAATTATTTCATAAATAACAATAAAAATGATAAGTATTACCTCACTGGGCTCAAACCACACATCTGGATTAATTGTGTCTCCATACCTATAGTATGGCTGGAGCCAACGAGAGTGTCAGCACAGAAAGTAACAAACAAGAAATTCATTGGCTTCATTGAAAAGCATAAAAATATACCTTTGGTTTTGGAATCACTTTAGGACGGAGACTAGCAGAACGTTCTTCAAGCATTTGTTCACTAAATCCAGTGCCTTTAAAACATGGCAAAGCCAGAGCGAGAGAGAGATGCAGGCAGCAGAATGAGTGTAACTAGTTGAATATGTTTAATACACATGAAAAACTGCAAGAACAAAATTCTTCCTCACCTACTTTACATATGCTTTGATATTCATCATTCTTGCTGTCATAACAGGCAAGCAGAAAAGCACCATAGACACCTATAAACGAGTCATTTAGCATCACAAGAAAACATCAGCCCAGAACGAAAGTATAATACCTTTCCCCCCTCTCACTTCCCTCCCTTCAACCCCCTCCTCACCGCACCTTTGGGTAAACAGATAAAACTTAGGACCTGTCTAGTTGGTGATTGCATATGATAAGAACAATAGGTAAGTAGCAGTTCCATCAATCAAAATATGAGTTACCTGTACGTTTCCCACGTCCATGAAAAGCAGCAATAGGTACCAGATCCAGTGAATCACCAATACTGCAAAGCAGAGACCAAAAAATATAGACAAGAATTCACAACATGTTGCATTAGTGCAAAGCCGAAATTTCTTAACACCGTACCTGTCCATGTAGTCTTTCTTTAATTTTAACCAGTTATTCGATCGCTTTGAAGGCTCATATGTAGCATCTCTATTCAAGGTTTTGATAATTAATCCCTCACAACTGCAACCTAAGATGTATTAGTCACCGAAAACCAAATCACACTAGACAAAAAGTAGTGATATCTAACACACAAAAAACTATATTACTTGTAAAATTATCCAGTATATGAAATGTCTGGTCCCACCCGGCAAAAGAGAGTAAATTAACTATAGACCTTTTTTCTTCTTTTTTTGCTGAGAATAACCATAGGCCAAATTCTATTCAGCCTAAAATCAGCATATTACAGCTGCCAATTCCCTTTCCCATATAAATGACAATCATCATAGTTTCGGCAGTACAGATGAGGCCATTCCCTGATTCTAACAGAACTGTTCCTCATAAGCTTTAAGAGTCAGAGCAGAACAACTAAAACTCATGCTTTAGTAAGGAAAAAATATGAATGTAGAAAAGTTATTTTGTATGCCAAAAAATCTCCAAGGACCAGCAAAATGGAACAATTTACAAACTTTTTGCAATTACACCCAATAAGCCACACAGTTAGCAATTAGCAATTAAACATATCAAAACAAGCTCGCTCTTAAAAAGTTGAGGCATACTTGCATCAATAAAGAGTGCAATTAGAATCTCTCAAAGGTTCACACCAAAACTTCAAGTGGCCAGATAAGCCATCACAATTAGGCCACCCTAATACTCCATAGCTATTATAACGAGGTTGCCATTAAATGCAACTTTAATGTCTAATATACAGGTCAAAAAATCTCATACCACAGCTATGTCAAGCCGTCCACGGTCAGTGTCAAAAGGCATAAGATAATTACCTTGCATTAACAGCAGCATCAAGAAACTTTTGTATCACCTCCAAATCATTTGATGTTATCGCTGTTGCAAACTCAAAAAATCCTGGCTCTTCCTCAAATGCATTGTAAAGCCACTGCAAAGAATTAAAGCCATGGGCCACCCAGCATGAATATTACATCCCATATTTTTGTTACATGTAAGTTGACCTCACTGTGTTATATCTTTACATTAGACTCCTTCAATTTGTTTAGTTATGTCAGTTTTTGGATTATCTCTTCCCAAAAACATCTAACCTTAATATTTTAATGTGAGACACAACTCAGGGATAATAAGATGGAGGAAAGTGATGATAGCTCCAATTTCAGTGATAATATTGCAGTCTCTTTTGGTTTGGTATTCTTGTAAAATTTTCAGACTTACAATCCAAAAAAAACCACACATTTCAGAACTATTTCAAATATCTTGGCATTTATGGTGAACAAAATGATCATACCTCTCTCCGAACATCAAGTTGTTCTTGAATAAGTGACTGGCCATTGAGATACAACATATCGAAGGCATATATGCAAACATTAACCTTGATGTCGCTCATGACCACATTCTTGCGAGGCCGAGTACTAAGGATCTATCACCAATGTATAAACATATAACATTATAGATGAACAAACAAGCAAATAAACACATTCATGTAGCAAATAGGTAGACAAAAATGCAAATGAGCTTAATATTGAACTTGAAAATGAACTTAATGAAAGATCAGTGTAAGTTTGATTTAGCCAATTCACAAGCCCCAGTGGCATGCATAGGCACGCACACAGACACAAAACCAACTTGATCTCTTATCTCATTTTTCAAGAAAGCAACAGAGAAAAACATAAAATAAACTTGTGCAACTTAGATTGCATTTTACCATTCAGGAGAGCATAAAATGTTTAACCCATCTTGGATTGATTTCAAATAATTCAGACCATATAAACTTGTCAGATAGAACCACTCAATCTCCTGGCTGGCCTGGTGATGAGTTACTCATGCAGCAACCATAAACTTGGGGGATCAAGGGATGGTGCCATCATTTCCAGTATTCTAAGATAGATATAGTACAAGAAAAAGGCATTGATCACATGTATACCTGAAAGGGCAGAATTTTCCCTTTTTCTCGATCATAAGCAACTAGCTCACAGTCCAAGATAAATGATTTCACAGATGACTTCTTTAATCTAAACATAGCGAGTAAGAATCAGAATCTACTAATTGCAAACATTATTAACAAACCACTACATTATATTAAACTGTGGGCATCAGAAACAAAAAGTTTACAACCACTACATTTTTATTAACTCTTCCCATGGTTAAACTTGCACTTATATTGTTGTGGCGACATATTACAACCTAAATTAATAAGTTTCATGCCTGTAAATTGTCTCCATACTCCCCCTTCCCTGCAAAGTGCCAAGAAGACAATAGTAACAGTCTTAATCACAAATTTAATGGAGGTTGGCTAAATTAATTTTTTCTTATCATTCCATTCTCTTATGAACTAAGTTTCAGTTATTTAATTGTTCTAAATCCTTCCTAAGCTAAGATTTTCAAGTCAATCTAAGTCCTCCTATATCTCTATTTTCTGCACCCATTTGGATTTGGTCACTCCTCTTACTTGGATTTAGTCTACGTTGGACATGCCCAAACCAACACGAAAATCACTCCAATTTATCTCCAATCAATGTTACATCTACTTTATTATGAATTCCTCATTTCTTATTTGATTCTTCCTAAGGTGACCACATATCCATTTAAGCATCCTCATTTTTGGACATTTTTCTTCACAGCCTAACACTCACTACAATACATCACTAGCTTAATTGTTATTCAATAAAATTTGCCCTTCAACCTCTTAGGAATTTTGCAGTCACACAAAACCCTAGTAACATCTCCATTTGAGCCCCAATATGCCAAAAAGAATTCATCGGATATTTAAAATCAGTGCAAGTGAAATCTCTTAATAATAATTTGGACAAGTGTTCATGAAAGCTTTTTCACAACTAAATAACAGACAGCCATATGGATGACAATCCATTTCTAAATAAAGAGGATAGAAATAGTCTCCAAATACTAACCACTAGGCAGGGCCTAGTGGCCATTAAGAATGATGCTTGGGGTGAGATCTTCAAACCCCAAACCTCACTCAATTAACTTCTTCTCCCCAATTCAAAAAAAAAAAAAAAAAGAACCAAGAAAAAGAAGAAGAAATAGTCTCCAAAGACTAGAAAGATCCATCCATAGCTATTTGCATAAAACATAGGATACTGCCTCAGCTGCTCCATCCTACAGGAAGAACAGACATGGCAGCCAATAGTTCTCCTCCCATAAATTTCTCTACTGGGGTTAAATGTTGCAAACATATTTATACCTTGTAGCTGTTACAATTTATACCAGTTTTTCCATTATCAGAGGCACCAAACAGCCCATTCCTTTATGCTGTACAGGCAGAATGCCCAATAGTAGATAAAGGCTACCTTGAAATTGCAGCAACAACATCAGGATACTTTCCAGTATTTCGCTCCGCATTTCGGCTGTATATCTCAACTGAACCATCCTCCATATAATGTATCTGAAAGTATAAGTGGCTTAAATAATAAAATGCATATAAGTCAACTGGAAGCAACATAAAACCTTAATCAGTGTAACCAGTTAGTATCACCTGGGCACGTTCCCCATCGTACTTATATTCACAGGTGAATTCCATATCCTGGAACTTATTTGTTATCTCAGAAACCTCCTTTGTTGCTTTTGCCAGCATGGGGCTAACAGGAACACCTGGTGTAAAGCTACATGTTTTGGGAAGATTCCATATACCATCTCTTAGAAGTGCTGGGACTATCTTGTCATAGACAGGAAGCACGGAGTAAACTTCTTTTATGATCTTCACGGCCTGTTAAAAACAAGATTCTATAACACCAATTGGAAAAATTACATAACAAGCCTAAAAATATGCAATGTCAAGATTTCATTACAGTATGACCTTGCCAAACCAATTAAAAGGTTAGCAAATATTGGAAAGAAAAGTCTACAAAATTAAAAAATGAGAGAGAGAGAGAGAGAGAGAGAGAGAGAGAGAGAGAGAGAGAGAGGAGAGACTACTCGTGGGATTGATAATCTATTGGAAATAAATAACACTTCTGCATGAGTGAGGAATCATAACATTGATTGCATACCATAACCTTAAAACACCAAGTATTGAGACACAAATAATGTGTTACTTTGAGGGATATGGTATAATCCATCACCTTACTGTGGAGGTTGAAATGCATTAGTTTCTTTAGGGCAGGGCACATTTTTAGAGTTTCTTAATGTCTAGGTCTAAGTTTTACTTTTTCTGTCTCCCTTCTTTTCATGCTTTCCCACACATCTCATGCTTAGAAGGATTCCAGCATCAACCATTCTTGTGGAGGTCCCCATTTACCAGCCATTCAAATATGTATACCCAATTCCAATGACAAACAATGGGCATATTCCCCATGGGATCACACTTAAATTATAATTTAACTTATAATTTAACAAAAAAAAAAAAAAAAGAGTTAAGAAGACATTTCTAGGACTGACTTAGAAAACAACAAAATAATTTCACACAAATAGCATTACTAAGTTTACATCAATCAGCATGTCATGCTTCCAACATGATGCCTCTTATAGAACAACTAGCCTTCAATACTATAAAAAGAAAGGAAGGGTTATCATCCAAAGAAAAATCATCTTCCACTTCATTATGCACTACAGATGTAAAATGTAAAACTAGCACAAATCAACTAACCTCCTCCAGAGGAGACCGGATTGAAGAAGGTGGAGTTGAATGTTTTTCAGTATATACAGCAGCTTGCCCTAGTGCAGCTAAAAGAGTTTTTTCAGCCAATCCTATACGCAATTCTTTCTGTAAAAGGAATCCAAGGATATGTTAAACAGAGAGGAAAAACCCAACAAGAGTATGCCAAACATGTTAAATTACAACCTGAAGCAAACGAATTAGATACTGAGGTTCACAGTCAGTGGCTGCAACAAGAAGGGCCTTGATATGGTTCCTTTTCTTGTCTTGACTGTCCTTCCCAGATTCCTATCAAGATTAAATCAAGGGGAGAAAAGAGAACTAGTTAATCACAAAGTTATGCAATACTGTTTAACTGGAGCCATAAATTCACATCCATCCTACTTGGCTGGTCTTCCTCACTTTTGCGGGCAAGAAAGGAAAAGATAAGTTCCATAATTATCAGCTCCTAAAGACCTCCCCACAAAAATAGAATATCTAATCCCCATTACACTGGACCAAAAAGAAAAATGAAACTAGAAACTTCGTGGTCCATAAATTTAAGTAAACAAAATAGCTAATTTAACCAAAAAACTGCATGGGTTTTTCTCTTGAAAACAACTCTTCAAGCAAGACAACCTATAATATCTCACGAGTAAATCATGTCAGTGGAGCAACAATAGAGAATAATGATGGAGGAGTGAAACACTGAAAATTTGTATCTCAGGAAAAAATTTGGGAAATCTGCCTTTCTTTTCCCTAACAATTTATTAAAATGTCCTAAATTTGCTAAATAGGTGAAAATTGCAAAGTTACAATGGGTGAATTCCTCGCACGCATCCAAGAACAATGCCTTTAATATCCATTAACATTGTCCATAAGCATAATCTCAACCACAGAAACAACAAGCAACTAAGACAACCATCATCAAAGCAAAAGGTGCCTTCACAGGAAAAGCATACAAAAATCATTGAATATTTAAAGAATCTCAAAAAAATGTACGGCAAAGATCTATAGGGAACAACCTTAGCAATCAGCCGAAATGTATTGAAAACTTTAGCAATCATCAATGCATCAGGCATCCGCATCATAGACTGAGACAAGCGGCTTTCTTTTGCAACAAGGCCTAGATCTCCCTTGTCCTGCCAATTAGAGTAAAAAAAATATACAAAGAGACCAGGAGTTACAAAACTTACGAGTGGGATTGTGAAAGTTCACTTAAAGCAACTTGAGAGTTGAGATGATGGCAGCCACTGCCCCATAACATAAAGGACGCATGTACAACACTCAGATATTTTCTTAGGGTGAGCATCATAAGTATGAAAGATAAGCGAGGGAATTCTCTTCCACAATAAACATGTATTATTGCAGAGATAAATACGCAAACGTTAATCAAGTTGTCATTTTACCATTAAAAATAAAAAATCACCCTACCCTTGCTTCTTTTCTGTCAAAACATAACTAAATAAAGGGAATGAAGAAAACTAGTGTTGAAATGTAAAAGATGTTATAAGCAGCAACTTAGTCAGTCAAACCCAAAGACCTAAATCTGCTACCACGTCATCCTTTAGTCATTTCAGTTATAAAAAAAATTAACCATTGATAAGAATTTCTTCTAATCTAATTCAATCTCGTACATTGCTTTCTACAACAAGACAGGCTAAAATGGATTTTTCCTTTCTTCAATTCCTTTTCAATTTACTGTCTTTGCAATTATCAATAGCATTTAGCTATGAAAGCAAAGACCGGCCTAATCGATTCTGCACAACCCAGTAAGAAACAAACGAAGAAACGGATAAAGAAATCACCTTGGCCTGCTTCTTAACTTCTTTCTCAGTCCTCCCAAATGCCTCCGCCAGTGCTTTGATGATAATCGCTTCCCCAATCCCAAGCTCCACTCCCTCATGCGCAGGGGCAACTTTGTTAGCCAACAAATACACCACGGCCAACAAATCATCCGGCGTCGTATCCATTACAGTCCTCAACATGTTGCACACAATATCAGTAATCACAATCCTCCCGCCTTCGTTGGCTATCATGTCCATTGCTAGACACAGAAAAATAAACGGAACCCTCTCCCCTTTCTCCCAACAAGCCATTCCCTTCGGGTCAAAATCCGCCGACTTGTTCTTCAACAACACGATTTTCTTCTTCAACTCAACAATTCTATTCTCATTGCGCATCTTCTTGGAAATGCCAATTCCAAATTCTCCCTTCTCCGCATTCGCATTGCCCGGCGGCGCTTTTGCGGTAGGGTTTTGGACATCATTTCCAGTAGACAAACCTCCCGTGCCAATACACAGGGGCGATTCGACGGATTCAGCTAGGGTTTCGGCAGCTGAGACTTGGGGGTCCGGGGTTTTTGGCTTCTTAGGGGAGATGGATTGAGGAGGAGCAGGTTTCCGCTTGGCGGCCGCAGCAGCGCGTGCGGTGGACATGAGGGCGTCGAAGGCGGAGCGGCGAGAGGACATGGCGGTGGATTTACTGGGGCCGAGAAAGACGAGAGAAGGAGAGGATTTAGAGAAGAAGGAGAGGCGCTGCCAAAGGGTGATTAAGCGAAGACAGACGCATGGCCGGAGACAGAGAGCCCGAGTGAGCATCCAATTGATTTTTAAGACGGGAAGCAGACCCAGTGTGCAGAGGAAGCTCGTCAGCTCCGGCGATACCAAAGACCCATAAATTGGCGGGCTTTGCCTGGGTTTCGCCATTATTCTTTTTCCATTTTAAAAATTAGAAAAAAAAAACAATTTTATTTTCTAAAATTATCATTGTATTTTTTAATAAAAAATCTAAATTTTAATTACTAACATTTTTTCGACAAACTATTCTTTTGTTTAATTACAATAAGACTCTAAAATTTTTATACCTCAAATTGATTTTAAGGGTGTTTACTAATTAAAGTTACATCAGGAGAGAGTTTTTTATATAAAAAACAAAATAGAAAACTTATTTATATTAAAAAAATAAGAAATTTTCTTTAAAATTATAGTTAAAGATGATACAATCCCGTTGATATTAAATTTCATCTTCTAGCAGTTTAAACTAGTGTTGATGGATGTTTCATTCCTCGTCAATATTGTTTGATCTTGCTTCTAGTTCTTTGGTTTTGCTAGAGAGAGAATTAATCACACCCTTCTAAAATTCTTCAATTTTCTGGAACATGTTATTTCGAAAACTTGCAATCTTTTCGTTTTTAAAATTAACATCTTTAGAATCTCCATGAAGTGCACATGTGGGCTTCTACACCATGGTTGCAAGGAATTTGATCCGAAATTATACTTGAAGAAAAAAAAAAAAAAAAAAAGGATGAAGATTGCCATGAATGATCAATTCTCTGCAAAGGCTCCATTGCCACTGAATTTATACCAAAAATAATCTAGGTTCTCTTCTTTTTTTTGGGTGTGCAATTTTGAAGCTCATTTTCCTTCTCTTCATTCTTTTTTTTTATCAATTGTAATCTAAGGTTCATCCAACACTAAAAGGGGAAAAGCTTTGGCTTTGTTATTTTTTTTTTATTATTTAAATTCAATTATCATTAATTTTTTTTGGGTATTAATTTGATTAATTGTAAGATTTAGAAAAAAAAAAGATAGTGAGTTGGGTTATAAAATTACAAAGCCCAACAAGCCTAATTAGAGGTGATGTGATCAAAAGTGTCCAGTTGGCCTTTCTGTTTCACATTTTTTGTTTAGGGTTTAGGGTTTAAAAGGCAAATTATATACCTCAAGAGGTCGACGTTTAATGGTCTGTACAACGTTATAAGGTGAGAGTTCATTCTCCCCCCCCCCCCCCCCCCCCCAAAAAAAAAAAAACCAGAAAAAAACAAAATACTCTAATTCTACCAATCATAAAGATGCCAAAGTGTAAAGAGAAAAATAATTTTAAAGTTTCACCCCCAACCTATAACCTAATTCGTTCCATAATAATTGCTTCTAACCCAATATCTTAAAGTCATCGACATCCAAGGCTTAAAAGGCAACATTTAGAAAATGATATTCCATACGTAACGAGCATACACACATTGCTAGACGACGTGCTTTGAATTTTCCCAATGCATGTTGCATTTCTCACAACTACGAGCATCCATAAGCTGCTGAATAAAGCACTACTCGTTGGCAAACGACTTGTCTTTCCAAAGAAGCCAAAGAAAAGACCATATATATATATATATATATATATATATATATATATATATTGTGGGACAAGAAGCCTCAAAATCCCCTTTTGTCATTGTGAGTTGTGGGCTTCTCTTAATGGTGATGGGTCAGATGCTTTGTGCATTGTGCACTGTAGTCCTCATTGAAATTGAAATATATTAATTTCTATAATTTGATACATCATTGATCTTAAATCAAAAAAATTATTTATATAATTATTACATGAACAATTCTTTAAATATATAAGTAAGAGTTTGTTTTAAAATTTTCATAACATGTTAATTTATTAAATTTATTTGTTTAATAAGTACTTTATATATTCATTTAAATACCACAACACTTTAGTTTATGAAATAATTATTTTATTCACAAGAAATAAACATAATGTGTATTAATTAAAATGGACTAACATATAAATAAATTCAAAAATTTCGGCATTATATCATATATATTATGATTTTTAAAAAATAGTAATAATAATTTAATAATTCCTTTAACAAATATATCTTGCCAGTAATGAATAACAACAGATTTTGTTAGTTGCATAAGTTATGTCACCTAATGATATGTTTTTTTTTTTCAGTCAAATAAAGAAGAATAAAATCAGAGGAATTCTGAGATTTTTCATTGTTATTATTTTCTTAATTTTTAAAAAATGTGTATCTTTGCTTGTGGCCCTAAGAATCGACCTAGTGTAAATAAGTTATGCCCATCTAGAGATCGGAATAGAGTTTTGTACGAGATGATGTGCCAAAACATAGGAGTAGTCGCTTTCTGGTAAGTTAAACGTCATGTGCCGCCCCCGCAGGACCCCTCCCGATGGTCGCTCTCACTCGGCACGTCCCTGCAAGCGGTGGCTAAAGGACTGATGGAACGAAGGACACGATATTTAATGAGCACAACTATAGGTCAGGCTAGGGAATGGAGAGATATTCCTTTTGAACAGTATTTTATTATTATTATTAAATACAGTAAATGTTAAAATAAACAATATAAATAACAAATTTAAAAATATCTTAAATTTTACGTTGAGTAAGGATTTGAGGGGATTTAAGGAGGTGGGAGTCCAACTCGTTTAAAAAATTAGTTAAATTTAAATATTTATAATTAGTTGAGTTCGATTTTATAAATAAAAAAAATATTGACAATAAATTTTACTTTTAAACTTTTTTATTAAAAAAATTAAATTTACACATATTAAAAATTAACTTATCTAAATTTATTGAATTCTTCAATTTATAAAACTAATTTAATTAAAATATTTTATGCAAACTTAACTACCCATATTGAAGTCAAAAAGTACAAAGTTCAAGATGGACATGGCAAATACCAATTTTTGGCACTCAAACGAGGAGTGCATAATTAGTAATTCTAAAATGCCAACATTGTTTCTTTTTTTTTTTTTTTGTTCAATTTTAATTTGGTTATTAGCAATGTTAGCATTTTTAAAATTACTTATTCATATGAATTCTTTTTAATTAATCACTAATGTTATTAGCACTCATTGAACTAATAAAAGGAACTAATAAGTACCCCTTACATGTAATTACCATTATTTTAGAGTTTTGTAAATATAATTTATAGAATTAGTTTTATAAGAGTTTAATAAGCTAATAAGTACTTCATAAGACTTATTTATACCATTAAAAATAAAAATTTAATAACAATTTGACATATCTTTACAAACATTAATTAATTGATATTTTAGTCTTTTTGGTGAATTTTTTCTTTATTTCAAAGAAATTAGAGGGATTTATATTTGAATAAGAAAGCTAACATCGTCTACTGTGATTAATATAATCAATTAATTAATTAATTAATGGCAATTCTTAATCATTTTGGAATTGATAGCGGAAAAAACAAACAGGGACACATTCAGTCGCGCTGTCAGAAACACAGAGTTGTTACTGTTGATTCGGATTTGCAGCTTCGCCAAGAGGGCTTACCCTCACCCACACATTTTTGAATTTTAATAATAATAATAATAAGACTTCTGGAAGTTTAAAATAAAAAGAAAGAAATAAATAAAAGTAAAGCGAGAATACGAAAAGGAAAACAGACAAAGTAAAGTCAGTGGCGCACACACAGCTCGCATCGAAGCCGTCAATCAAACCGGCCCAGAAATTAAGGGCGGTCGCTGTTTCCGCAAACACGGAGGGGGGGAGGGGCTCTGATTCGAGACGGCGTCGTCGGTTAGGGATTTTCGTTTGATGCGGGGTATGGAGCCGGCGAGGATGATGAAGAAGTACAACAACAGGGAAGTGAGTCCGGAGAGAGCCAAAGTGTGGAGGGAGAGATCGCCGAAGTACCAACAGCAGAATCGGAAGGTTCCGGTGGTTTACTATCTCTGTAGGAACCGCCAGCTCGAGCACCCTCACTTCATTGAAGTTCCTCTCTCTTCCCCCGACGCCCTCTACTTGCGAGGTTTTCTTTCGTTTCCTCTCTCTCTCTCGCGCGCGCGCACGCATTTAAGAACAGCCATTTTTGTTTTTGTTTTTTTTTTTTTTTGTCTTTCTTAATTTTTGTTTTGAATTCTGAATTGAAAAAAAAAAAAATTGTATGCGCAGATGTGATTGGGAGGCTTAATGTTTTGAGAGGCAGAGGCATGGCTTCCATGTATTCCTGGTCCTGTAAGAGGTGAGGAGATCTTTCTTTCCTTCTTGGTTCTTTTTGTTTTTCTCTTTATTATTGTTCTTTATGTGTGTGTGTGTGTGTGTGTGTGTGTGTGTGTGTGTTTCTTTGCAGAAGCTACAAGAATGGATTTGTTTGGCACGACCTCTGCGAGGACGACCGTGTTCTCCCTGCCAATGGAAATGAATACGTTCTCAAAGGTTCCGAACTCTTCCAGGAATCCAATTCTGGTATGCTTATTATCATTGTTTATCTGCACGAATCTCAGCTTCAAATTATTTTGCTCAGTGGTTGTTTATCTTAAAAAAAGAAAAATAACTGGGAAAAAGATTGGACCGAGATTTTTGAGAGCTTAATAATAGTAAATTTCATCTTGACAGATTGTTTTGCTTCCAATGGAACATTAAAGATGCAAAATCTGAAGCAATTTCCAGAACAAGTGTCCTCTAGAAGTCATCAAGACGAATCCTCATCTTCGTCCAGCTTGAATGGGACTAAGCATACTCAGGAAGATGAACTCTCCCCTCCAGTTCAACGTCCTGGGTCGGGTGGGTTGTCTGTGTCTTTGTCTCCAGAGTCCGGTGATGGGAAGAGTTCCTCGTGGAATGGTTCTCTTAGTTTGACGGAGTACAAGGTCTATAAGAGTGATGGATTAGCACATGCTTCTACTCAGACAGAGGAAATTGCAGGCAGGCCTAGATCAAGAGAAACATGTACACGGGGTGTTTCTACTGATGATTGCTTATTAGAACGTGAACCCAAGTTTGAAAGCCAGGTTCCTCGTGCAAAAGAAAACTCTGTGATAAGTGAGAATTTGCTTTCTCCTCCTCCATCTACCTCTAGTGCGTCTTCATCCGGTGGAAAGACTGAAACTTTGGAGTCATTGATTAGAGCTGATGTTAACAAAATTAATAGTTTTAGGATCCTTCAAGAGGAAGAAATTCGGGTGCCACCTAACGTGAGGCTGAAGGCTACCAATCTGTTGATGCAATTGATCTCATGTGGCTCAATTTCGGTTAAAGATCACAGTTTTGGACTCATTCCAACATATAAGCCAAGTTTTACCCATTCAAAATTTCACTCCCCTTTGTTCTCTACTTCAATGATGCTGGGAGAGCTCGACTGTCTCTCAGACAATCCTAGGGTGATGGGTATGAGGTTAGAGGACAAAGAATATTTTAGTGGGAGCTTAATTGAGACAAGATTGCTCAAAGAAGAAGGAAATGGACTTATGTCTCTGAAACGTTCTTCATCCTACAATGCAGACAGGTTAATCTTGGCATCAACTTTATTCTTTGAATCTTCAATTTGGATATATTGAGACAATATGTTCTGTTTTTGATTGCTTTTACATCTCTTATATGATGTAAAGAATGAGTGATGCTGCAAGTTGGTATGGTTTTATAGCCCTGCTAGCATTGGGAATATTTTGCAAGTGCTAGTGTGCTTTACATAGTTTGCACATCAGAGGATGAAAAGTTGAATTGACACACCTTAGAACCTGCAATTAGTAGTTCACATGTGCTAAGGTTCACATCTAGATTGTAATGAATGCTTCATTGGACATCCTAACAAAATTAGTTACATGACTTGTGGACTATGTTTGAGGCAGTGCACAAGAATCTAGTTTCTGAAATAATTTGAGCTTAATTATTGGTTCAGTTGGAACGTTTGAAATGCTTAGTTGTGGCTTGACAAAAGGAAGCTTCCCTGTCACTTATATTTTCTTGGTTTCTTCTTCTTCCTCTGTGTAGTTTGTTAAAACATGCACTGGAGATATTTTTTGAAGTTGTGAGGGCATTACTTGACTCTATTTGGCTTGTGGGGTTTCTTTAGATGCTTGACAGGACATCTGCACAACTCTATCTAACATCAGAATGTTGTCTAGAGTTTGGAGATCTTATATGTAACTCTACCACCCATACATTTTAAAAAGTAAAAAGTTTTCACTTGCTATTGGGTTTCACCATCTACTTAAAAATCTTTTGATATTCCTTTTGTAGCTAAAAAAGCTTGTTCTCACATGAGAATGAACTGTTTCTTTAGCTCATTTTGTATGTTAAAGGTGCTGATTTGGTTGGTATCCAAAGGCTCAATTCATTTATGGATTTAGCATTTTCTGCACAACAGTTGGATCATTGTGGCAAATTGAGTAACAGTGGTATCTCTATCTTGTCAGATTGGAATCTTTGTTAGGTGCACAGCAAACTTTGGTGCAATTTGTTGTAATGGTGGTAGTTGAGGGTTGGAGCTTGGAGTTATGGTGGTGGTACATAGCTGTCATTGTCTGTTACCTTTATGTGGGGAGAGTTTTGTTTCCAGAAATTGGAGCATATGGACGTAATATACCAATCATATCCTTTGTGAATTTTCATACTTTGCCATTGATCATGGAAATAAATAAATTGCAGGACAAGAAAGGAATTAGAAGCCGCCGAGGACAATGATGAGTCAGCCTTTGGAACTTCAAAATGCATTCCGCGGAAGATAAAGGCCTCGATAAGCAGACAACCACAACCACGAAGTGAATCAATGCGGTCACCTATTTCTGATAATCCTAGAAACTCTTCTGATGGGGGTGATGGTTCTTATTCCATATGCAGCAGTGCATCCAACAGTGGCAGCAAGAGAATCACAGAGCCAAATAAAAAACAGTCAAGGAAACTTGATTCC
Source organism: Bruguiera hainesii (assembly GCA_023213295.1). Classification (NCBI taxonomy): domain Eukaryota; kingdom Viridiplantae; phylum Streptophyta; class Magnoliopsida; order Malpighiales; family Rhizophoraceae; genus Bruguiera; species Bruguiera hainesii. The sequence goes on from JAHOYR010000006.1 coordinate 6,941,712, forward strand.
TTCAGAGAAGAGAATGAAGGCGAGAAGGTGATCAAAATTGAAGAAAGTTAAGTCCTCCCACCAATTCTAACAGGTTTACTCACATTTTATTCCATATGTAATAAATTTTTCTGCGCATAGCAATTGAAATTAGCTTATCGTCATCCTAACAGGCTTGCTTCAGGAGCTCGGGTTATAATTGAAGCCAAAGCACCTTGTGAATCGGTTGTGTGCAGCTCGTAGAGAACATTTTCAAGGCCAGGCAAATTGTAGGGCAGCAGTTTTGGTTCCATTTTGGTAATACGATGGTTCACTGTGTAAAAACTAACTTGTCTCCAAATTTGATTTGAATTGCAAGTGACCGTGATCATTTGGCCGGCTTAGTTTGTAAATCTGAAATCTTAAGGAATTGGGTAAAAAAAAAAAACAGACAAGATATCACCCATCTGCAGAGACAACACTGAAAAGTCATCCAAGCCTACAGAAGAGGATGAATGTGAGAGGAGAGGTGACGCGACTTGACTCGAAACATTTTTGATTTAAAAAATAAAAGAATTACATTTCAAATCAAATTTCTTTTAATTGAGTATTGAGTATTGATATTTCAATAGTTGTTTGATATTTGCATAGGAAGCATCCTAGGCCACAAAGTTTCTTTTAAAAATAGTGGTTTGTTGCTCGGTAACAAATTGCAATCTCTATTTTTGTAAGTAATTAATTACGTCCTATGATAACAAAAAAATAAAAATAAAAAGGCATATTTACCCTTAGTTATATGTCTCTCCTCGAAGAAGAGGAAGCGGATGCCACGCCAAAAAATCCTTAAGCAGCAGCCTTTGTGAAAACCAGGCAAACTAGCAACCTCTAATGGGTTTTCAGAATCTCCATGTCAATCTTAGAAAACTGGTTTGCGGGTTTTCAAAATTTACCACAATCAAGTCATCAGCTAAAAACCTTCCCCGGCTCTTGTGAAAAGGCAGGGGGAAGTATTGTCTTGTGGAGACGGACAATGAGCTGTTATGTCAGTTTTTGGTATGGTTATCATTTGTATAATCCGTTGAGAGAGTTCATCAAATTGTATAATCCGTTTAATCTAGTCAATCGGACTACAATTAAATTAAAATTATTAAGAATAATTTAGATATAATTTTTAATTTATACAAACGGCATTTGACAATTTGGTTATGATTTTAGAAGTTCAAAAATTGTCAAAGCGAAATTAAATCGCCTTATAATACTAAAATGTAAAAATTTATTTTATAAAGATATAAATCACACACACAAAAAAAAAAAAAAAACTCAATCATCTCCCATTCATAACTAATATTTTGAATGTAGACACTATTCATATATTTTTCTTTGTTATATTTTTAATTACTTATCTTTTATCCTTTTTTCAAAATTTACTTTTTTCTTGTTAATACCTACAAAATTAATATTTAAATAAAAAATCTAAAATTAATATAAATAAATATGCACAATAAATTATAAGTTATACAAACTAATGTAACATGTATATGTTTGTATAATGCACAAACACAAACTATTATGCTCGTATAACATGTTTCTATTTGTCCATATAATATGCTTATCTAATTAAAGTAATAAGTAAAATAAAAGGTAACATAAATCTTTTTAATAAAACCCCAAAAGAGAAAGGACCTCAAATGACTATTTTTTGTTCTTTTAAACAATGTCTCCATAATTTTCATGGTTAAAATGATAGAAGTTATAGTTTTTTTTTATTATTATTAAATTTCTATTTTACTTCTTTTTCACTTCCAAAAAATAGTCTTTTGGAGTCGCCAGATCAACTTGCGAATTAATTCGCTCCACCCTAAGATTTTTTCGGTGTTCCAATTTGGGTCATTTTCATGTTTTGATTAGAATAAAGATCTCTTATGTAAGTAGTCAAACCCAATAATGGCTGGCCAATATCAAATTCGTAAGCATCCGTCATCTGACACTTTACTCTTAGATATAAAAAGAAAATCATTGCATTTGTCACCAAATGCCAGTAATTAGTATACTTGTAATGAAAAAAGAAGTTAATGTTAAATTGTACGTGTTTTGACAAGGATTTGCACACGGACTAATTGCAATCTATTCATATACATATGCATGCGACGCGATCATTTTGATACTAACTGGTGTGATCCTTGGTCCTACACTTCTTGGACGATATGATGTGGTGAGAAATGTGTTGTTTCCTCATTAGAGCCAAGACACACAGGAGACAGCAGCGAATTTGGGCTTTTCAATGTTCATTTTCCTTGCTGGTGTGAAGGCGAACGTGGGAATGATACCTCAGATAGGAAGAAACGTTGTGATCATTGGCGTTGTATCCATGGCAGCACCTTTACTGTTTGGTTTGGGCTTTGGTGGGTTCTTCATAAAAAGTGATGAGAGGAGTATAATGTTGACCTTACTCCATTCTCCCTCTTCCTTTCCGGTCATTTCCTACTTCATAAATGAGCTGAACCTCAACAATTCTGAACTCGGCCGTCTGGTACTGTCTTCAGCATTACTTGGTGAATTGATAACTGTGTTAACAAGCCTTTTTATTTCCTTTCGACAAGGGGAAGGGGGGAGAATATTCAGCAGAAGAAATTCAAAGGGATACCGTACCAATGGTTGCTTTTTTTTCTGGTGGTAATCTTCATTCTCTGCCCTTTGATGTTTTGGGTGATTAGAAGGACTCGTGCCGGGAGTCCCGTCGACTCTTCATATGTCAACTCTATCATGGGAATAGCCTTTGGCCCTCAACTATACTTCAGGCCCTTTGATATTCGGCCTGGCGTTTCCAGCTGAACCGCCATTAGACTTCTCTATAGTAGATAAGTTCGAGGTGGTTGTGTCATCGATGCTCCTACCAATCTTTGTTGCTGAATCAATGATGCGGGCAGATCTGATGCTCATCATGCTCCACTTTTATGTTAGGTTCCCTTCCAACGTAGAACATAATACCTAAAAATATTAAAGGATGTAATTGAGGTTATTTATTTTTATTATACTTATTTGATTATAGTAGAGTTGACTTTTTATTCAGAGTGTTCAAGGTTTTTCCCCTCTTTCGATTTGAAGAAATTTTTCATGTAAAATTAGTATATTCTCTTATGTAGTTCATCTGCATTATCATTTTTATTATTCAATCATCTCCTCACAGGTTCAAGCAAGTGGGAGAGGTTTTTTTAGAGCTATTTATACTCTGCTGCGCCTCCCCTTCTCCTATCAGAGTAGTATCAGAGCCCTGGTTGGTGTATTTGACTTGTTTGAATGATAGAGTTGAATATGAATAAATTAGTCTGTTTGAATGACACAAATTATCATATATGAAGGAGTAAAATGAAAGATCTCCTATTTGTGAAGAAATTCCATTTGCCAGTATTTGCTACTACAAAACCTGAGTCTAAAACTGATGAAGAATGAGAGTTTGAGCACGAACAGGATTGTGGTTTTATACGACAATTTGTTGATGATAATATTTATAATTACATTTGCAATGAGACACATGCACGGACTTTGTGGAGCAAACTTGAGACTTTGTATGCTTCAAAGTCTGGTAATAATAAGTTGTTCTTATTAAAGAAAATGATGCAGTTGAGATATAATGAAGGGAGTTCTGTTGTTGACCACTTAAATGAGTTTTAGGGTCTCATTGATCAGCTATCAGGCATGGGTATTAAGTTTGATGACGAAGTTCTTGGGTTATGGTTACTTGCTACCTTACCTGATTCTTGGGAGACTTTTCGAATGTCTCTTGCTAATTCTGCTTCCGGTGGTGTTTTATCAATGAAACTTGTAAAGGGTGGTGTGTTGAATGAGGAGATAATAAGAAAATCTCAGGGTTCATCATCATCCAAATCAGAGGTTCTAATTACTGAAAATAGGGGGAGAAGTGAAGGAAAAGGAAATGGTAAAAATGATAGAAGTAAGAGCCGAAGCAAGTCATGATCTAAGTACAAGAATGTCCAGTGTCATTATTGTGGGAAGATGAGTCATATTCAGAAAAAGTGTTACAAGTGGAAGAGAGAAAATAAAGATGACAGTGATAGGTACGAGAAAAAGAATGTGAGTAATGATCGTGTTGCTACTGCATCCACTTCTGGTTCTGGTGACCTCATTATTGTTTGTGATGAGGATGTGATTAATTTGGCATCTCATGAGACTGATTGAGTCATAAATAGTGGTGCTTCTCTTCATGTTACTTCAAGAATGAAGTTCTTCACAACATATACTCCTGGTGATTTTGGAGTTTTGAAGATGGGTAATAACAGTTTAACAAAGGTCATTGGCATTGGTGATGTTTGCTTAAAGACCGGCAATAGAGTACAATTGACATTAAGGGAAGTTAGACATGTTCCTGATATCTGTTTGAATTTGATTTCAATAGGAAAACTGGATGATGAAGGTTTTTGCAGTACCTTCAGTGATGGTCAGTGGAAGCTTACCAAAGGCTCCTTAATTGTGGCACGAGGTAAGAAATGCTTCAGTTTATATTTCATGCAAACTGTTATCTTCAAAGATGTTGTAAATGCAGCAGAGAATGATAATTCCATTGAATTATGATATAAGCGGCTCAGTCATATGAGTGAAAAGGGGATGGATTGTTTGGTAAGAAAGAACCAGCTTTCAAATATAAAGAGTGCAGTTTTAAAGAAGTCTCCTCACTATTTTGCTGGGAAACAAAACAGAGTTACATTTAAGAGTCACTCACCTTCAAGGAAATCAAAGTTGCTTGAATTGGTGCATTCTGATGTATGTGGTCCTTTGAAGGTACGCTCACTTGGTGGTGCTTTTTATTTTGTGACTTTTATTGATGATCACTCTAGGAAGCTTTGGGTTTATGCGTTGAAGACTAAAAATCAAGTCTTTGATGTATTTAAACAATTTCATGCTTTTGTTGAGAGACAGACTGGTAAGAAGCTGAAATGTGTCCGCACTGATAATGATGGTGAGTATAGTGGTCCATTTGATGAATACTGTAGAAAGTATGGGATCAGACACCAGAGAACACCTCTCAAGACACCACAGTTAAATGGTTTAGTAGAAAGGATGAACAGAACGTTGATTGAGAGGGTCAGATGTCTTCTCTCAGATGCAAAATTACCTAAATCCTTTTGGGGTGAAACTTTAAATACAGTCACACATATAATTAATCTGTCTCCTAGTGCTCCACTACAAGGTGATGTTCCGGACAAAGTGTGGTTTGGTAAGGAAGTCTCTTATGACCATTTACGAGTATTTGGCTGTAAGGTTTTTGTTCATGTCCCTAAAGATGAAAGAGGGAAGTTAGATGTGAAGACTCAGCAGTGTATCTTTCTTGGTTATGATGAAGATGACTTCGGGTACCGTATATGATCCAGTTGAGAAAAAGCTTGTAAGGAGTAGAGATGTTGTGTTCGTTGAAGATCAAAACATTGAACACATTGAGAAGTCAACTCCTCAGGTTAATGATAGTCCTGTTGATATTGTTCTATTTCCCCAGACACCTCTGAATGATTCAGTTGATGTTCATGGTGATATTCAAGAACGTGATGAGAATGTTCAACAGGATCAGAATATGAAGGGTGCAGGTGATATTGATGCTCCAATAGAAGATCATCCGCACATACCTTCACCTTCATTTCAACCACGAAGGTCCAATAGAATTCCAGTGCCTTATACTCGGTACTCTCCTGATGAGTTTGTGATGTTAACTGACGGGGGAGAACCTGAGTGTTATACAAAAGTAGTTGAAAGTGAGCACAGGCAGTATTGGATCGATGTCATGACAGATGAAATGAAATCCTTATATGATAACTCTACTTATGAGTTAGTAGAGTTACCTAAAGGCAAGAGGGTTTTAAAGAATCGGTGGATTTACAAAATAAAGTAAGAAGAAAATACTTCATGTCCACGATATAAAGCCAGATTGGTTGTTAAAGGATTCAATCAGAAACAAGGCATTGACTTTGAAGAGATCTTCTCACCGGTGGTGAAAATGTCTTCCATTCGAGTTGTGCTGAGTTTGGCTGCTAGCCATGACTTAGAGATTGAGCAGATGGATGTGAAAACGGCTTTTCTCCATGATGACTTAGAAGAAGAAATTTATATGAAACAACTAGAGGGATTTGAGGTGGAAGGAAAAGAGGATTATGTGTGCAGGTTAAAGAAAAGTTTGTATGGCTTGAAACAAGCTCTGAGACAATAGTATAAGAAGTTTGAGTTTGTTACGGGGGAGTAAGGCTATAAAAAGACTACTTCTGATCATTGTGTTTTTGTTCAGAAATTTACTGATGATGATTTTATCATTTTACTACTTTATGTAGATGATATGCTTATTGTTAGTCGTAATTCTGTTAGAATTAACAAGTTAAAGTAAGAGTTGAGTAAGTCCTTTGCCATGAAGGACTTGGTTGGGACCGGCAAAGAAGATCCTCGGCATGTCAATCACTCGGGATAAGAAAAAGAAAAGGTTGTACCTATCCCAGAAGCAGTATATTGAAAAAGTACTTCAGAGGTTTAACATGGATAAGGCTAAAATGGTAGGTACTCCTTTTACTACACACTTTAAATTATCCATTAACCAATGTCCTTCTACAGAGAAAGAGAAGGAAGAGATGCAAAGAGTTCCATTTGCATCAGTCGTTAGTAGTTTGATGTATGCAATTGTGTGCACGAGACCTGATATAACTCATGCAGTTGGCACAGTTAGTCGGTTCCTTTCAAATCCTGGTAAAAAGCATTGGGATACAGTGAAGTGGATAATGAGATATTTACGAGGCTCCACTAATTTGAGACTTTATTTTGGGAGTGATAAGTCTATCTTTACTGGATTCACAGATTCAGATATGACAGGTAACATTGACTCCAGAAAGTCTACTTCAAGTTATGTGATTACTCTTGCAGGGGGAGCAGTGAGTTGGCAATCTCGATTGTAGAAGTGTGTTGCATTGTCCACTATAGAGGCAGAGTTTATTGCAATAACTGAAACGTCTAAAGAGTTGCTTTAGATGAAAAAGTTTATGAAGGAACTTGGTTTTTAACAATTAAATTATGTGTTATATTATGATAGTCAGAGTGTCATCCATCTTGGTAATAATTCAACTTTTCATACTAAGTCAAAACATATTAATGTGCGGTATCATTGGATACGAGATATTTTTGATTCTAAACAGTTAGCACTTGAAAAGATTCATACAGATAATAATATTACTAATATGATGACTAAGGTATTATTAAGATGGAAATTTGAGTTGTGCTGTACATTGATTGGGATGACCAATATTTTCACATAGTCGGGAGGGGGAGAATTGTTAGGTTCCCTTTCTATGTGGACCATAATACCTAAAAATATTAAACGGGTATAAATACCCCTTTAACTAAAATAAACCTAATGTGTATGTGAGACAGTCGTCGCCCTGTGAGAGAAAAGAAAAAAGGAAAAAGAAAAAAAGGGAGAGAGTGAAGGGAGAGCCGTCGCCGCCCGAGAGACAGAAAAGAAAGAAAGAAGAAAGAATCAGTCACTTTGATCTTATGTTTGGAAGAGATATTGGTGTCCGATCAACTTCAAAATTGGCTGGTTGATAGAGGACGTTTAGTTCTTGTTTCTGAACGGTGGAAATTGGATTTCGAGCACTTTGAAGGACACATAGATCTTGATTGTGAACGGTTGGATCTGTTTTTTGTGAACTGTAAGGTCAGGTTTTCTATTCGAATCGAAGTTTTTCAATTCTGATAACTCTCTGTTTTTTCATCTGTGACAATTTTGATCAACCGTATAATTGAAAGATTATTTGTGGTCCGATTGAGCTGAGTTTTGGTCAGTAGTTTGAGGACACATAGATCTTATTTGTGAACGGTTTAATTGGGTTTCTGTGAACTGAAAGGTCAGGTTTTCCATTTGAACTGAATCCTCTCAATTCTATTAACTGTCTGTTCTCTCATCTGTGGCAGAATTGGTAAACCGAGTTAATAATTATTGATCCGTGATCCGATTGTACTGAAATTTGGACAACTAATAGGGGACATCTGGAGGTTTATCTTGAACGGATTATTAACTTGAGATCTACTTATTAAGTTGTAGTTGATAGAATATAGTTAGTTTGTCTTACTTAACTCATAAGTCTATTGTTTAATGCAAATTGAATTATATTCAATTTGTTTGATGTAATTGAGGTTGTGTACCTCTATTATACTTATTTGATTATAGTGGAGCTGACTTGTTATTCAGAGTGTTCGTAGTTTTTCTCCTCTTTCTATTTGAAAGGGTTTTTAACGTAAAATTGGTGTGTTCTCTGGTGTGGTTTATTTACAATGTCATTTTTGTTATTCAATTATCTTCTCACAGGTTCAAGCAAGTGAGAGAAGTATTTTTTGGGCTGCGCCACCCCTTCTCCCATCATTTTCAGCAGCTGCAAAATTCATGTGTATGATGTTCCTGGTTGTGTCTTTTAAATTGGTAGCATGTTTCCGACCTTCATTGTTCTGCAAGATTCCACGAATTGATGCTCTGCTACTCTCATTGATATTGAACTGCAAAGGCATCGTTGAGATAGCTACATCTGCTACTTTCTTGGACCTAAAGATATTTCCATAATTTCATCCTTACTAGATATTCAATTTTCAAAAGTATGGCAATTGAACAAAACTACAATATATCTAGCTAATATGATCTCCTTTCGAGCATCTGGGCCTTTCCTTTCGATTGAATTGCAGATGATATCTGAATCATCATTTGCTACAGGAAGTTTGTGCATTTTAATTATTGCAATCGTTTTTCCAATCCTTGTCAAATGCCTCTACGATCCTTCCAGGAAGTACGCAGGCTATCAGGCAAGAAGCCTTATCAGCTTCAAGCCTGATGAGGAGTTTCGGATTCTCGTGCGTATTCACAAGACTGATAATGGAAGCTGTGCCATTAAACTGCTTAATGTCTCACGCCCCACGACAGAGAGTCCTTTGGTTGTGTGTGCTCTTCACCTCGTCGAGATGGTAGGCTGAACCACGCCAAGTCTTCCTGACCCACCATGAGCAGAAACAAAACAACATCCCTCATACTAATCCTCTTCCACCGAAGATGGTTGCTTGACGGAAGCGTGTTACAGGATGATGGCCATGTAAGGACCCTGAATTCCAGGGTATTGGAGAAAGACCCCTGCTCTGTTGGGATCTTCTTCGAGCGTGGCAAAGCTGCCCATCCTCGAAGATCAAATAAAAAATCCGAGTCATCTGTTTCTGTGTGCATGTTATTCTTTGAAGCAAAGATGACCGCGAGGCCTTATGTTTAGCCAAGCGGATGGCCAAAGACTAGAAAGTCAGCCTCACTGTTGTCCGCTTTCTTCCAGAGAGTCTCAAAGGTGAAGATGAAGATGACTTAGGTGACATGGCAAAGGATACTCTGCTGGACTCCCAGGAGATAAGAGATCTTCAGGAAAACACAGTTTGCGAAGACTATGTATTCTGCCTAGAGCAGAAGGTGAGTGCTGGGCCAATGACTGGTGCGATAATTCGTTCCATGGCAGAAGAATATGATCTTTTTATAGTTGGGAGAAGAAAGAGCGTAGAGTGCCCTCAAACAACAGGTCTATCTGATTGGAGTGAATTTCCAGAGCTTGGGGTGATAGGAGACCTGCTTGCCTCCAAGGATTTTGACATACAAGGATCTGTACTAGTTGTGCAGAAACAAATACAAATGAAGCAGCTATAGTGTGAAAGAGAAAAAAATAAAAATAAAAAAAATAAATGTACAGATGTTGTATAGTTTAGATGACCCCTGCATTTTTTTTTTTTCTGGTTTTTTGATTGAACCAGCATGTTCAATTGTTTTCTTTTGTATTAAACAGCTTACTTACATGCTCGGGTCGGTATTCATTTCATATACCTGACGGGACAATTTGTGAATTGAATTTGCTTTCACCTCACATCGGTCTTGCTTTTCCAGCTTATTATTATTAGTTGCGATTTCCACCTAACACCAACATAAGTGTCACCTCGCCTGCCTATGTTGGATTTCTATAGTTAGGTAATTGGAATGAGCACTTGGGCGTTATGAACGGTGAGTAGTTAACAAACTGTCTATTTTTGACAGTTAAATATATTTAGAAGTATATTTTCTTAATTTGTCTCAGATGTAACTAACTAAACTTGCAACCGCCGATCGGCAGGCATCTTCTTGACTTTCATTTTTTTTTTTAATCCCTTTCTGAACTGCTGGCTCGCCTGGCATGCTTCTTCATTTTTCAATCCAAAAAATTCTTAATTGATACTGTGACGAAGTGTTACAAATATATATATATACATATATATATATGTGTGTGTGTATATATATGGATCCCAGAGCTTCGATTCAGCCCTGGCCAAAGCTGCAAAATGTCACGACTTGCTCCCCTTTGTTCCCAAAGATCGATTCTCAGGGCCTAATTCTTGAGAAAGCATCTGGGTTCTTGGAGGCGGCCTTGCCGGTTCTGGAACTTCAGATAACTCTTATTTTCTTCCTCAGCCAAGCATTTCATTTCTTCCTCAAGCACATTGGGATCACTACTTTTGTCTCACAAGTTCTGGTATGTAAAATATAATTGGCCATGCTGATTCTTTTTTTTTTTTTTTTCCCTATGTATTGACGGAATTTAATTCATTAATTTTGAAACAGTCCGGCCTTATCCTGGGTCCTACATGTCTGGGACGACCTGATGTAATGGGAAATGCGGTGTTTACTCATGAAAGCCAACGTGTGCTACAAGGAGCATCATCATTTGGATTTTCGTTGTTCATGTTTCTTGTTGGCGTGAAGATGGATTTAGGAATGATACCCAGTATAGGAAAAAGTGTTTTGCTCATTGGCTTGATATCCTATGTGTCGCCTTTATTCTTTGGTTTGTGCTTCGGAATTGCCTATGCTAGGGATGCTAGAACCCTGGACTTTGTGCTTATGCAATCGGTCACTTCCTTTCCAGTCATTTCCATCCTCATGAGTGAGCTGAAACTCACAAACACAGAACTTGGCCGCCTAGGTCTATCTTCAGCATTAGTCGGTGATATGTTGGGTTTGTCAGTTGTTATTTTCACTTCCATAATAACAAATTATTCAGCCACACGATCCAAAAGGAATGGAGTAGCAGCGGTCAGCTATCTTTTGGTGCTCGTGTTGGTTTTCCGGCCCTTGATGCTTCGGGTGGTTAAAAGGATTCCTACAGGGATGCCTGTCAGCTCCGGCTGTGTTTTCTCCGTTGTGGGAATTGCCTTGGCCTCACAAGCGTATTTCAAGATGTTTATTGGTTCTCAGTACCTAGGACCATTCCTCATCGGCTTAGCTGTCCCTCATGGACCCCCATTAGGATCTGCTTTTGTAGACAGGCTTGAGTCTGTCATTTCAGCAATCTTCCTGCCTCTATTCGTTGCCACGTCAATGATGCGGGCCGACCTGAAGCTCATCGTAACTGATTTTTGGGTTATTAAAGACTTTATGTTAGGCATGTTCCTGATTATGTCCGTTAAATTGGCAGCATGTTTGGCAGCTCCATTGTTCTGCAAGCTTCCAAGAACTGATGCTCTGGTGCTTTCCCTAATCATGAGTTGCAAAGGAATTGTTGAGCTAGCCTCCTACACTGAAATCAGAGATATAGCGGTATACTCCTCTAGTATGTTACAACAACGTTTAACTTCCCTTTCCCCTTTTGTATCCTTTCCAGTAATTTGATTCATTAAATTGCAGCTGATACCTGATGGGATGTTTGCTACATCCCTTCTGGGCCTTTTGATTAATGCAACCATAAATCCAATCCTCGTGAAATGGCTCTACGATCCTTCCTGTAAGTATGCATGCTACCAGGCAAGGAGCATTACTAGTTTAAAGCCTGACGATCCACTGCAAATTCTTGCCTGCATTCACAAGGCCGACAATGTAACTCCAGTCCTTAAACTGCTTGACATCTTGCACCCCAATAGAGAGAGCCCCATCAATGTTTATGTGCTTCACCTCATCGAGCTAATTGGTCAATCCACCCCGGTCTTCATGATCCACCAGAAGCAGAAACCCTCTGTTCACATCTCTCAAAATGTCATCTCATCCTTCAACAGCTATGAGAGAAGCAACTGGGGACTTGTGTCAGTCCATAACTTTACGGCAGTCTCTCCATACAAGCTGATGTATGAGGACATATGTGCGCTCGCCCTTGAAAAGCTCACATCCCTTATACTAATACCATTCCATCGAAAATGGTCTATTGATGGAAGCGTTGAATCCGAAGACACGAAGTTAAGGGCCCTCAATTGCAGAGTCCTCGAAAGAGCACCTTGCTCTGTGGGGATCTTTTTTAACCATGGCAAGATTATCCGCCAAGGCTCAAAACGAAAATCAGAATCATCTGTTAATGCATGTATGCTATTCTTTGGTGGTAGGGATGATTGCGAGGCATTAAGCTTAGCCAAACGCATGGTCGATGATCCAAGAGTGAGCCTCACAGTCGTCCATTTTCTACCTGATGGTGTCAAAGGTCAGCAGTTCTCTGGTGAGTTGGATGAGGAGAGCCTGCTTAACTCCCAAGAATTGAGAGATGTTCAAGAAAACGCCATGTCCAATAAATTTGTAAACTACTTGGAGCATAAGGTGAGTGGTGGACCTCAGACAGCTAAGCTAATCCATTCCATGGCAGAAAAATATAACCTTTTCATAGTTGGGAGACGGAGTGGCATAGAATGCCCTCAAACAATGGGTTTTTCTGACTGGAGTGAATTTCCAGAGCTAGGGGTCATTGGAGACCTGCTCGCTTCCAAGGACTTCAATATAAATGCATCTGTACTGGTTGTGCAGCAACAGGTACAAATGAAGTAGCTAGAATCAGTGCAGAGAGATAGCTGTCATAGTTCAGCTGCTAGCTACAACAGTTTCGCTTGCGTAGAGCCTTAGCAGAAATAGCTCATTGTTTGCTTGGCCAGAAAAGCGCGAGGATCAAAGCGAACATAACATTCATAGAAAGATTATACCATCTGTTGTTCTTGTTGCTGTTATGTACATAATTCTTCAAAAAGAAAAAAAGAAATTTTGTCATATGCCAGATGAAACTAAATCGTGAATTGCATCCTTAATCATGGTAACACCTCTGCTTGTTGTAGTCTGTTGCCACTGACAGCTTCATGTGCTACATGGCGGTAATGATTTTTATTTTCCTTTTCCCTGAAGGCAAAAGAGTTTTCTGTCTTTCATTCGTGAAATCTCAACATCAGCTCAATTGATGCTAAAGCTGTATCCGGAGCAATACCAAACTTGTGCTCATTTAACCTCAATTGTCCTTGCCAAACTGACTGACTGAGAATTGCACATAGGCTTTAACAAAAAGTCGGCAATCAAATGAGATCGAGTTCAGCATTTTGTGCTTGTTAACAATACCTATCTTGCAAAGATGCATGTCATTTTGCATACAAGCAACATGTTACACTTTAATTATCAATGGTATTAGAAGAATCAACTTGTCTAGCAATTGAACTTACAACAGTAATAGGCAAGAAGAGTGTAAGCAGAAGAGTGAAGTTACAGGCTTTGGAATAATGGGCAATATAGACTCTAATTTGATTTTGTTAGTTTTGCAATTTGAACTATATTTTTAAGAAAAATTAAATTTTCAAAAATTTAAATAGGTAAAAGGAATAAAAAAAATATATGAATATAATTCTATTCTAAGTAAATAATTAAAGAAAATTAATTATATTTAAATACAAATATAAATAGATTCAAGTTTTAAATTTAAGAAAAATAGTTGAGTTTTTTTTTTCTTTGATGGTTCGCATGTTGGTAAAATATATGATGTAAAACAATTTATTATGTTAAAAAATAGATGAAAATTAAAAATTAAATATAAAAATTAACCTTTGAAAATAAACAAGAATATCTAAATCAAACATAACACTTGGTAAAAAACTCAATATTAATACTAATTATTAATAAATATAAATAATCTTTTTAATTAATAAATTGATATAAATTTTATTTGTAAAATTAGATTAATTAAATTAAATATTATTAAAATTTTAAATAAAAATTTAAAACGATTTAAGAAAATCACTTTAAATATCTAAATAATAGAATATCTAGGTAATAATAATATACTAGATTATCATATTTTCAAAATATTAATAAATTCATAAAAATAGATATTCTTCTTTCTTATCTTTCATCATTCTTTCCTGATAAAAAAAAAAAATAATTCTCGAATCAAAAAAGAACATGCTCCACGCTTGATCAAATTTATCTGAAAAAACAAAAAAAAAAAAAGAAGCGACAACAACATAAACTTCACAAACTTTGCTTAATAAATTGAAAATTGAAATGAAAAAAACCAACAAACTCCCTGATCCATACAACATCGCCATTCTATACAACATCACTGCTCATATTCAATTTAGATTTTCCTTCATTGGGCAAAATTGATGTTGAAATTGGGGTAGCAACAGTGTTGTCATACCTGAGATCAACTTGTACGGACAAATTCACATGAACTGTTATTTCCTTGCCAACCCGAACATCTAGTGTAGGCAAATGCGCATCTATCATTGTATTTGTATTAACCTGAGCAGGTTTATTCAACGATACTGACTATTATGCGTATGACATGTCTTTTGCAAGACTTAAAAGATCATTAGATTTCAATTGTAGAACTTCAGTATTCACAGATTTCACAGTATGTTGGATTGACGACTCAAGAGATTGCTTAAATGTATGATCTTTTTGTAGATCTGCCAGTGTTATGTCTGATTGAGGAAAGTACATGTTTGCTATCTTGATTTTTTTCGAGAGTAAGAATATTAATTTGCTCATTAATTCTAGACATGTCTTTACATATTCTAACAACCCCATTACTGTAATGATTCAAAGGTATGCCAAAAAGATTTCAAGTGTGCACCAAATAGTCTTAATCTTAGAAGCACAAGTTTTAAGTGCTCTTTCTCCTAAGCTGCAAGCAACAAGTAAAGTCTTCACATTGACCTTTTTCACACTATTTACCAATAAGAAAAGTAATTCAAGAGAAATATTTTCACTGTCTTTTAACATGCGGGTCAGAACTTCCTCAAGTTAATATTAAAATTCTCTGTGAATAATAATTTTTTTTTATATTAGTGAAGAAATGGTAAAACATATCAATTATTAATAAATCATAATCAAGATCCAATATTATATAATAAGACTTCACCCTTGCCAAGTTTTAAAAATTAAGATCCACTTACAATAGGAGTAATTACTGTCATCAAGCAAATCCTCAAACAATCACGCAATCAGTTCAGGTTGGGAGAAACTACAATAGAGAATGCTTAGAGGTTTGTTCTTCTTCATCTTTGTGCAATTAAACAGATAATATAAGACAACGAAATAAAATCAATAATAATAAAACACACAAAATTTACATGAAAAACACTTGATATGGGATAAAAAATTATAGGACTGAAGTCTAGTAAAATTTCCATTATCAACAATAATGAGATTACAATTGAGTTTCTCCCTAAACAATTTAAAGGCATCACTATAATATTTTTCTAAAAAATTGATTAATTTTTAAATAACAACAATCTCACCAATAATTAGGACAAAAAAAAAATCCCATAAAGTGGATTAAACAAGAAGAAGCCTTTAAAAAAAAAAGAATATGTATATTAATATACTAGTCAAATTGAAACTTGTGCTGTCAGGAACAACATGCTGAAATTATAGGATAATTGGACCTCAAAATTATATGTAAACTTTTAATCAACAATCTGGCTTCAAGTCTTTTTTTCTGTCTCCTCTCCTCTCTCTTCTATCATTGCCTCTCCCCTGTGGCTTTCTAATTGTTTCTTTGTCATGCATAAAAATCGAGGTGGGCCTTTTTACTTTGTTGTGTCTTAGATCGCAATTATTTACTGAGCCTCCACATTGAAGCGTTTAATCCAACAGTCTCCCCAACTAACTATGCGGAGGGACCTACCCTCATTTTTGCCTTAGCCACACTCACAAGGGACTTGTTCTTGGGCAATGGCTTCATTAACATGTAATGTTAAAATCCTTTTACAACTAGTTTTTTTGTGCACTTTGACTGTGAGCTCACATTTGTTGATTTTCCTCCAAACTCATTTGTACTTATAAGTATTTTTACCATTTGGTAGCTCTGTTTCCTTTATCGCTTGGTAGCTTCCTGAATTTATTGTGGTCCTCATGTAAGCACATCGACCCCTTTTACATGTCCCCTAACCACACACAAATGTGCTTTTGCATCATAGTTGCATCTATTTTCTTCAACTCTCTCTTATCGCCAAGTAATAAATACCACTCTTTAAAAAGTTGGCTTTGGCTTTGCTTGGCTGATCTTTTCAATTAGGGCTCTACAATTGACTTTCTAATGCTTTTTTCAGGTAACCTAACATCCTCAGCTATAAAAACAACTACATCATAATATATATATATTTCTATCAATCTCTTTCTTTGTTTAGAGCTCAACAAGGTCTCAAAGTTTTATCAAATAGTGTAAGCTTCTATCTAATTTGTTAATATGATGAATGACACCAAGATCAATTTACTCTTAGATCACAAGCAACTGTTTTTCTTATTCATCTTCTGCCAATTTTCTTTCTTGACGTTAACTGGCTTAATTCCCTTATTCTCAATCAAATTAAACAAATTTATACAGTAGAGCACATCTTCCGTACGGAGAAATTTGAAGAAGTAAATTAATAATGTTGCAGCTATTGCTTTTGTCATCCATCTTAATTGCATAAGAATATACGAATCTATTAACCCACTTTGATACCATTGTTGGAAAAGACTATAACGGACAGTTCTTATAAATTTATCATTCTTCCTCTTTGTGAAATCAAACAAATAATATATAAAATAATGAAATAAAATCAATCAATCTTTTTTTTGTTTTTCTTCACCCTCTTTTTCTTTTTTTTTCTTTTTTTCTACAAACACACAACAAAGTGTATATTGGCGCATGGAGGCTCCGGTGAAGTGGCTCACATGTGGTGGGGACGAGTGAAGAGGCGATGAAAGCAACAACAATAAAAAAAAAAAAAAAACAAATCCGAAAATTTTACTTTTTTTTGTGTGATTTTAGAGTCAAATTTTTCTCCCATATCAAAACTGATAAATGACAACAGCTCACGATATTAAATAACAAATAAAGGCGAGAATCAACATTGAAAATAAGAACAAGTATTCCAAAGGATATAAGAATTACCACTTATTAAAAAAATTAAAATTAATATCAAATTTTAATAGTTATAACAGTATCTTCCATTAATAAATTAATTTAAACTATAAATTATTCTTAATTTATTTTTTATAATAAAAAATTAATTTTATCTATTTATTTAAATATTTCTATATTTATATTAATTTTAATTTTTTAAAATTTATTAATTATATTAATATTTTATTAGTTAAATATAATTTATATTAAAAATTTTTTATAAAGAGTTGTTATATGATCATTACATATATGTGTATAATAATAGATATAATTTTGTTTTACTATTATGTCATAAGTTTTTAATATAATATTAATAATAATTTTTAAAAAAATTTAAATTAATATTAAGTAAGTAATTTTAATAATATGATGATAATATGTATATGATTTTTATGTGATAATAATTAATAATTTTTTTTAATATATATTAAATTTAAGTAATAAATTTGAGAGGTGAATTTTAAAAATAAAAATTAAAAAAGTTCAAAATAATGAGTGAATTTTTTTTTTATTATTTTTAGGGTGAAAATTTTAATAGTTTTGTTATGACGTTGGTTGGAGTAGTGAAATTCAACCAACCGGACAATTTCAAGCCGAAGCCGAAAGCCCATCCCATAAATCCATTTCCGCTCCAGCAGATAGACCTGGATTTGTTCCTTTTCTCCAATCTCATAGCCACCACAAAGGGAGCGGCGTTATCGTTTTTGTTATCCGTCTTCTCTACTGTACAGTCCAAAAAGAGATGCAAGCGGTGGTTGCGGCAGCAATGGCGGCTCACACGATTCTCACAGCCCCTCCACTCCAATCTCACTGCCCCTTCCTCTCTCCTACAACCCCTCCCATCGGTCACACACCCACTCTCCACTCCTCTTTCCACGGCCTCTCCCTCAAGCTCGCCCGCCACTCCCTTCCCCTTTCCCTTGCCGCCGCCGCCCCCAAGAAACCGCTTGCTGTGGTCGCCTCCACCAAGAAGGCTGTCGCTGTCCTCAATGGCACTTCCGATGTCGAAGGGGTCGTCACTTTGACCCAGGAAGATGAAGGTAGGTGTCATCCTGTCGGCTGTTACGACTGCTTTCTTTTGGTTTGAAGGGTTGCGCTTATTGGCTGGAATTGAATACTGTGTCTGAACGATGGGAAAATGAGCGAATATTTGTGGTTTGGTTTCGTTTACAAATTGGGTTTTCTTTTGTTTTCGATATGCAAAAGTGGAAGACGATTTTTTACCCTTTTCGGTATCGTTTTGCCATGTTGGCTCTGCTTAATTGTTGATGCACTGTAACAGTGATTGTTACTTGCCAAACGACTTCATCGTGATATGTGTCGTGTGAAGGAAATGATAGATTGGATGTTCATTTGATTACTCCGTTGGTAGGGCCTGCTTGTTTAAGATGCTCTGAACAATGTGCACTGTTAGTTTTCTCCTCGATATACTCCATGTATCGCAACTGCGTGTTGGGAACCACTGTAATCCATAAACCTAAATTTACTACTTACTAGCAGTAGGTCCTTGATGCTTCTGTTGTGAAAGATTGGAAACACTGCCCAGGTTAAGGGGAATAATCATATTGGGCTTAGTGGAATGTATGTGACTTGATTCATAAACCATGAATTGTTACTGTAGAGGATATTTCTGCTCATCGCTTTTGGTGCATTTGTGAAGTCACAGTGTTTTCTTTTGAGTGATGAGTCTTGTGTACTTTGAACAGGTCCTACAACCGTGAATGTTCGAGTCTCTGGACTCACTCCAGGGCCTCATGGTTTCCACCTGGTGTTTACTTCTGCCTCTGACAATTGTCATACATAGATTCAAGCATAAGCATGCTGTACTAATGTCTAATTTGATTTATTTGTTTCCTGTAGCATGAGTATGGTGACACAACAAATGGATGCATTTCAACAGGTTAGAACACTGGATGTGTTAACTTTTCTGATGATGCTCTGCTTAATGCATGGAATTTTTTTATGCTTGTTTCTGTGGGTATCTAATTTTGGTTTTGCTTTGTTTCAAATAGGAGCACATTTCAACCCTAACAAAATGACCCATGGTGCTCCTGAGGATGAAACCCGTCATGCGGGTGACCTGGGAAACATAGTTGCTAATGCTGATGGTAATGTCTGCCTTCATTTGCATTGGGTTTTTCTATGCTTGACCAAGGGGTATCTGATTTTTTTGCACTACAGGGGTGGCTGAAGCAAAAATTGTGGATAAACAGGTACCTTTAAAGTTGAATGCATGTAGCTTTATATGGTTAATGTGCTTGTTCTGGAAATTGTTTATTTTCTTATTTTAGCCATTGCTTTATTAGTGATAAGGAGTTGCTTAGTTTTGGAATTCTCGTAAAACTGTGCAGATACCATTGAGTGGTCCTAACACAGTAGTTGGAAGAGCATTTGTGGTCCATGAGCTCGAGGATGACCTTGGAAAGGGTTTGTGTTCATCCATATCTTCTATGATTAGTGTCTCATGGTGGTAGAGAGCCAATTGCACCCTTGTGGTCCTCAAGGCTGAAATCCCAGCAGCAATAACATTGTTGTCTGCCATTAAAAGGATTTTATTTAGCAGTCGTAGATGTATCTTGCTCTTCTCATTGCATTTGTTGAGAAATGTGTCCTTACATCCAACTTAGGAACCTGTGCTATGTTGTGCAGAGGTATATTGGATGCAGGGTTTGATAATAAGTTCTAAATGCTTACAAATTCGCTAATTCTTCTGTCTCATGGCAGTACAATCACTGCAGATTCAGAACATTGTTTAAGGAGTTGCCTTCCATTCCTAGATATGGAGCAATTCTTATGTGTTGTCATTGAATGCAGT
This sequence comes from Bruguiera hainesii, assembly GCA_023213295.1. Classification (NCBI taxonomy): domain Eukaryota; kingdom Viridiplantae; phylum Streptophyta; class Magnoliopsida; order Malpighiales; family Rhizophoraceae; genus Bruguiera; species Bruguiera hainesii. Next base: position 6,961,704 of record JAHOYR010000006.1, read on the forward strand.
GTCAAACCCTTTGCCTTGATGACTTCTCCTAGCTTTGTATTTTTAACATCTTTTCTCTCCCCTGTTTGGTTATGCATCTACAGGTGGACATGAACTTAGTCTGACTACTGGGAATGCAGGTGGAAGATTGGCATGTGGTATGTACAATGAAAGGAAATATTATGCTAGATGCATTTCTGATTTTCTGTGCCATGCCTATTTGCTAGGTGTCCGCTTTTTGGTTGATCTGTCTATCAATTAAGTCTCATGGGAGAATGTTTGATAGCTTGCAGATAGCTATAAGTTTGTGCATGCATTTCTTGTTTGCTTATGTTTTTACTGAATGTTCATAATGGTTTATATATGCATTCATTTTGCTTGTACCAATGCATTCATACAAGTGCATAATGAATAACTTTTTACTATTTGAATGGCAGTTGCCGCAGTGCCCAAAAAACGTACTTCTAAATCAAAAAAGCGTATTCGTAAAAATATTTGGAAAAGGAAGGGATATATGGCTGCATTGAAAGCCTATTCATTGGCAAAATCTATTTCTACTGGTAAATCAAAGAGTTTCTGGTGCGAGAGCTGGAATAAGGAGTAGATTCATTAGTCTAGTTCGAATGGCAGAAATGTGCGGACCCCAAAAACTCAACAGCAATCAGAGACATTTTGGGGGAGAGGGATACAAGAGTCTAGAGATCTGATGTTTATATAGACTTCGAGATGGGTACTACTTGTTTTGTATTACAAGGAATGAATGAAAGATGGCCAATTTTGTTATAGGATGATGAACACTTCTGAAATTTGTCATATTTTCTTCCAGACAATGGTTTCCTAGATCTTCTCATTGAATGCATTTGTAATGCAGTTTGAACAATAATTAGTGAACCTGTGCTGTACACATTGCCATTTTTTTTGGTTCAGAACTTCAGATAAGGCTCCCATTCTCTTGTTTTGGTCAACACTAGCATGTTCAATCTGATGAAGTCAGAATTTGAAAACGGTGTTAACTCTTGAATGGCTCAACTTCAGAAGTTTAGGTGCTGTTGCTTTACATGGTATTTTTGGTGGGAGCACTTGACCAGTATTCACAAATAAGAGAAAACACTTTTTTTTTTTTTAAATATGTGTGATCACTCTAAGTTCTGGTCTCCTTTTAGTGATTAGCCTCTGGAGTTTGGTTAATTCATTTGCTTATGCTGGCTTCTTATACGCAATCACCAGCCAGTAACTGGATGGCTTTCCTGGCTTAGGGTTTCTGTTTTACTATATGTTCAACATGCATCGTGCACAACAATGGCTTTGCTCAGGAGTCCTAAAATTATGCTGTGACAGCAGTGGTCATAGTTTTATTCTGTGCTGAAGCAACGTGCTCTTTTTCGTCGATTGAGCATTCTCATTCTTCTCCGTTTATGCCGTATCCATGCAGGTGTTGTTGGGTTCACACCAGTTTAATGGCCGGCTTTGTTTTGAAACCGTTCTTGTCTGCAACTCCCGCTGCTTGTTTCGTCAGTTTCTCTCGTAGAGCCCAATGTTAATCCTCGAAACCAAGAGTGTGCTATAAAACTGCAATGGACTACAAAGTACTGAATGAAATATGACATTTGTAGATGTGTATTGTAAACTGGACTTCGTGACTGAATAAGTGGAGTTGCCGTGCATGTTTTCCAACTGGGAAAATTTGTTTTGTTCTACTGCGTTATAATTGAGGCTTTGCATTCTGCCAGAACTTCTAAAGTGAAGGCTTTTAGATTGCTAGAGGAACCTACCAAGGTCTCTTGGCATCAAATTTATAGCGGATCGATCCTACAAATCAAGTGATCTATATATATATATATATATATTTGAACAGTGAATCTGTGGCCCCTCTAAATCAACCCACATACAATGCTTTTTGTTTTTCTGCATTCCGAAAAACAAAAAAGAAGAAAGAAAAGAAAAGGTGATTTCTATGTGGAAACGTCAAACTTAATTTCAGTTTTTGAGTGCTAAATGCTAATCCCAATAAGGCTTTAGTTCTAACTACACCACAACGAAGCACCGTGTTGGGCAAGAAAGGAATCACGAATCGGACTTCTGCGTTACGAAGATGATTTCCATAGATTTTCATGAATTGTGGGGAACACATAACGCTAACTTATAAGGGTGTAATGTCTGTATATGGTATATGCCTTTATTCCTTTCCTGACTTGATGCACGAGCTAAAGCCTTCTCTCTCTCTCAACTCAACCGATAAAATCTTTTAAGGCTTAATGAGTTGGATACAATACTTATAATAAATAAATAAAAGGTGTGTATATTTTATATTTTCTACTTCAAAAAAAAAAAAGTGCATACCCTTTTTTATATATATTTTTTTTCAAGATCTCTAAATTAAGGAAAAAAGAGGCTGCATAGTCGCAAAACTATTTTCTCGGGGAGAAAAGTTAAAGGTGTTTTATATTAAAGATAGTAGTTTGTACTGTATCATCCTAAAAGTGAAGCGAATTTAGAGACCCTCGTAATTTTAAATTTTTACAATAATTTTGTAACATCATATCAATTTTCTCACACAAATTTAAATTTATTTTCTTATGAAATATGTATTTATCAGCTTAATATTTTTAAAATTAGATTGATAAATTTTCTTGCGTTAAAAATTTTATGATTTGAAATATTTTTAGTTATAAATAATTTGTATTTTTTTAAATAAATATTGAACTGCCAGAATAAAAGCTAGATTGACTTCTATATTATCCCAGACGATTGAGTTGACCATTTAAAATTGTTTCGTAGATCGTGCCAGTTCAAAACACAATGTCATATATATATAAAAGAAACAAAAATTTTATTTTATTTTTTTAATATAAAATCGATAGGCCAATTATGTTAGACAAACAAATAAGTTGACTTTATGGATGATTTGGTTCACTGATTCACCAATCTAATCACTATTGGGTCACATTTAAAACCATGTACTAGAGTAGATAATTTAATACCCAAGTAAAATTTATGAACACTTCCAAGTTATCACACTTCAAAGGAAATATTAACTTTGTTTGAAAAATTGTTTTAACTTTTCATTGATCAGTTGTGACATCCTAAAGTATAATATTTTTGAGAGATAAAACTTCATGTGTTTTGATAGATTCAAATCATATTCCTGAAGAAATCATTACTTATCAAGAACAATCACTTTATTATACATGTTTTCTTTTTTTTTATTAATTGATTAATTTTAACTTGAAATTTAAATTTATAAACTTTAATTCTATACCCAATTTTAATATCAATAAATTATGACTTATTAGCCTCACCATATGTACCCCTCTCTCTCTCTCTCTTTTCTTTTTGTTGTTGTTGTTGTTGTTGTTGTTGTTGTTGTTGTTGTTGTTGTGGGTGGGGGAGGTAGAGATAGAGAGACACAGAGAGGATTAGCTTCTGAGCCACAAAAGTCGTGATGCTAATGTTAGTTGCAACTAAGTCACCTCATCTTTATCAAAGTTGTCAACTACCAAACAAAGCACAACTTTTGTTTTGTATTTTTTTTTTTCTTCTCTGTTGTCATAACTATGACTCTACTTCGTCTCTTTTGGTTGTAAGTGAGCTAACAGTCTTTTTATATGTCTGATTTAATTTTTGGATTAAAATTTTTATCGAGATATTTAGTATAATTAAATATATTTATAAATTTTATTCTTATAATAATTGTAATTTTCTTTGATAAGATTGTAAGTTTTTTTTTTTAAATTTTCTTCACAAATTTTTTTTTTTAAAAATTCATTACATGGCTGTGAATGCAAAAAATTATACGTTTGAGCAAACTTTTTCTGCTTTGATTCTCAGATCAAGTGGCCAATGATTAAACTTAAAGGCTGGGAAATTTTCTTTTCCAAAAATGTATTTCATTTTCTGATAAAATCCTCCCCATTTGCAGGTGCGGTTCGAAGTCAAATTTGCTTAGAGTATAGTTCGAATCCTGGACTTGCGTACGATTTTCCTGCACATCTGCTATAAGAATGAAATTTACATCTGCCAAAGGTATGCTTTCTTATCATTAAAAGAAACAGAACTAGTAACGAGATCATCCTTAAACATAAGTATCCAAATGTAGTCAATATCTAATATGGTTCCATATTATATTAACAAGAGAAAAAATTAGTTAACAATATTTTTTGAAACATATGAAAAATAGAAAAAATATGATCGATTACATCATTTTAATGTTATAAATAAATAAAATTATAAATAAAAAAATTATTTTATTATACTCTTATGACTATATGTATCTCTATAGATGTTACTATAGAGCAATGCTCTATTAACAAAGTCTGAGAAAATTATATTCAGCATTCTGTGGCCTCTAACTTTAGAAATTATAAAAGAAAAAAAAAACATATTCCGACTAGCAGTTAATAAAAATGGCAAAAAACAAAAGAAACTTTATTATAAAACAAGAATTATAATATTAAACCTGGTGTATGATACACTTATCTCACATGGAGTTGGCTGGAGAAGTATGTATGAAGGATCCATCTCATGTGAAAGAAAGCCACAATTGACAAGTCAATTTAAGAAATTGCTTGGAAGTTAAAAACTCTCAATAACCAAATATTGAAGCGTCAATCCGAGATGTGAAGGTTGAATGTTTCGGATATGGAGATGAGTTGATTAGGTGTCCTTTTGTATCCACTGCACCTAACCATTTGCCATCTTTACATGTATGAATTTGATTTTTGTTTATTTGGCAAAATACAAGCCAGCCCATCTGATTATTTTGGAGAACTTTACACCGGATGAATGTATTCTATTCAAGATGGAAGGAGAGAAGGTAACGATACATGAACCGTTGACTTTGCCCAAGTAATGTAAATGTTCACTTGCAAGCCATTTTCTTAATCCCCATTTCCAAAACCATCGAATATATCTGTAAAAATTTAGTAAATGCCCAGTGAAAGCTAAATATTATTGGGTACCTGCTTTCAAAAATAAGGCTATACCAGCAGGTAGGTTCATGCTAATCAATATGCATCTTTGATGCCATGTCTATTTTTAAAGCAAGTCGAGAACCTGTTAATTGGCAAACTGTATTTTATCTTTTTTCTTCGTTTTTGAGCAATGGGGGTTAAAAAAAAATCATTATATCAGAATTCCCCCCCCCCAAATTACGGTGTAAGTATATGAAAATTATATTCTATTTATTTAATCTCATTTGTGCATTTTCTTTTTTGATAAGTTCAAAAAAAAAAAAAAGGAAAGTTATTATGGAAAAGAAAAGAGCATATCATGAGCAGTTTCTTAACTACTCACGACAATGCAAGATACAGAAAAGACACGTTTGTGTATTTTCTTGAGAACAAGTGCAGTTGAGTTGTGTTGCTTCTAAGGATTTAAGCCAGGATTTTAAATATTCTGTATATAAGAAAAACAAAAATTCATCTTCTTTTAACTCAGTTTGCTTTCTCCTTTGTTTCATTCCGTGAAGATAGAACACTTAGAAAGCAAAACAACAATATTAAATCTTTGTGTGCTAATAGGTAACTTTTGTAGAATATGTAAGTGTGGTGCAAATTTCTAAATGAAATGTGTTGCAAATATACCCTTTTATGCATCGATTTAGTAATTGAAACCTGTCCCAAAAATAATTTAGTAGACCACTTAATGCCCCACAACAGGGGAAAAAAAAAAAGAAAAAGAAAAAAAGGGGCAAAAATATTAGAGCTTGTGGCGACATTCAAATTACAAAATTTGGTAAGCAAACACAAAACGAGCTGTGAATTTAGGCACACCATCCTCAACTGAAAGCCAACTTAACATGGTTGCACCATTGCCTTTTTCGTTGCTGGCTTAGCTACTTGGGCGTCCTCTGTTGTCACATGCTTGACACAAAATGAAAGAGACAGCAGACATATGCATATGTAGATACACAAATACACATCGTCTATATTTTCGGGGAATTTAAAAATAAGTCGTGGGTTTGCTTAAAAGCTACTCATTCGAATCTCCAAAATACAAGTGGTGCTACAATCTACTTTAACATGAGACATGGAGTGAATGAGAGCCAGGCATGTTTTTAACGTATCATACAACATCCTTCGCTCTCCTCCTCCTTTACTTCTGTCTGGGTCAGTGTTAATCTGTGAGCTGGTTCTTGAGAACGCGGGTGTGGAACTTACACAAAGCCAAACTTCTACAGTCCCTATTCGACAGCTATTCTCAACTTGTGATGAACTGCCACATTCATTAACTGAGCTAATTGAATATGCTCAAAAACTGTAAAGTGGTACGTTAAGAAAAATTTGTTTTCTGTTTTTGTTTATTCACTCCAATGGCAAAAGAAAAAGGCTCAAAGAAGGGGAACTATAATAGACATGTTTTCCCTAAAGACAACAGCCACAGTTTATACCACTCAAAAGGGAAAGTGAAAGGTTTGTCTTTCTAACCTAAAAGAATGCACTAAAAGAATCCTCTTTCTAGACTAAGAACATATAGACTTTTATAGAAAAGAATCTTTATACTTTAATCTCACATGTGAGTCATCTTAATCAAAGATCAATTGTGGAGTAAATGTTAAATATAACATAAATTACATGAACATAATCAAGTAATTAGCAAAAAATTTGTCATTCTAAAGTAATAGAGAGAACGTTCCCTCTTGTTTTTAATTAGCATTGATCTGTGAAATTTATTTCACAAGATAAAATAAGGGTTAAAAAAAGTTTCAAATATTATGTGTTAAATCAATAAATAAAATCTAGATAAATATACCAAATAAAATAAATATTAATTTTATATTCTATGTCTAATTAACATGATTAATGATATAAATATTTTATAAATACCACAAATATGATGGGCCATTAATACTCTAAGTCTTTTATTCCTCTTTCTTAAATAGCTTAAGATTTATGGGAATTGTTTTTAACTATTAATTTTGTGAATTATCCTTAGAAGTTGGACAATTGAACGAAAATAATTTATGAAAACTTGTTGAGAAGATATTGAAGTGGAAGAACTCAAGAAGTTGAAGTGATTTTATTTAACACCTAGATTATATTGTAGATAAGTTTATGTAGAATTCTAAACTTTTAAAACATTTTATATTTAAATTTTAAATGTTTTTATATTTTTAAATCAATTCTAAATTTTTAATTTTTATTTTATATAAATCTTTTTATTTTATTTTTTGACAAAAATTAATCAAACTTTTAGAGTTTAGTTGAGGTGTTTTTTTATATCGTCTCTACTAAGTTAAATTAGTATATAACAATCTGATTAATTCTTATTTTAAAACTTCTCAAAAACTTAACCCAATTTTATTGTAATTATATTTAGAAAGTAGCCCATTCTAGTCTTATTAATAATCAATGTTTTTTTAAATTATGTCTTCATTGTGTGCATATTCAATAAATACCCCCAAAATTCTCAACTTGAAAATACTTCTAATGTTGCTAACAGGGCAGAGGAATCCACAAAAAAGAAATTGCGTCCTATTCAAATTTATATAGTGGCTTTTTCCTCAACTTCGCACCACGCTAGTTCAACAGTGACAGTTCATTATCGTACATATAATTTTCAAAATAAGTTTTCCAATGAATCTCTCTACGGTGTAGATCTCTATTCACATGAGCGAAGGATAAAACCATTTTGATAGAAGCATGCAGTGATGCGGATTTAAAGTCCGTGAAAGATAAAGCTTTTGTTGTTAGTCACACTTGCAAGTTTGAAACTTGGAAACGCAGAGAGAGATAATTTTGATGTTATAAATATACATTATGGATGAAATGTCAAATTGAGGGAATTATCAAGGACCCCTACATACCATAATAGATGAAACTCAAAGATTAATTTGATTTTCACCTGACTTCTAAACTGCGGCATAAGAATTCGTAGAAAATAGAAGACTCATTAAATCTCCAATAGAAAATAAAAATTTTTATAAAAAAAAAAAAAAGGTTCATGGGTGATGTAATTCATGCTTATATGACATGTCATGTTACTTGTGACAATTTTTTAACGGAAAAAGAGAATTGACGTGGTCAACGTTGTTATTGGAGTCATTTTTATTAAAATATCCCTATATATATATATATATTAAAGAAATTTAAGTTTTCCGTTCATAATGACTAAATGTGCCAACTATTGCTTCGAAAGTATGACAAATAGTTAAAAAATTTTGTAGCCTCCGATTCGATATTTAAAATATTTGTATTATACGTTAAGTCATTTTTAGCACACAAAAAAAAAGATTAAATATTAAAAAAAAGTTAATTTTCATAAATAACATCTGACATCATTTGTGTGTTTTACCGTGTCTAATATCTCGACCCATGTACTCACTTTTGAGCTTTGACCCCAAAGAGTTTTTGCTTTTTTTTTTTCCTTCTTTTCCCCTTATTTGTTGTTCATAAGCATTAATCTTGGTTATCATTTATAACATTAAAAACCTACCATCTACAAACCGAAAAAGAAAAAAAAAAAAAAAAAAAACACCTACCACCTGCTAACCATCCATTCACTATATATAACACAGACAACCACTATCTCTCCTTTGTTTTTCTCTCTCACTACCACTCTCTATTAGTCTCTTCCTATTTTTCGCCCCTTCCTTTTTTTCTAGTCCTCTACTTTGTTAGGTCACTTGCCTCCAACTTCCATAAGTATTGTGAGGGTGGAGTGGGCTACATGGATGGTCAAGAAGAAATACTCATGGGTTCTAATGATCTTGCTCATCAGATCGTGAAAGGCAAGCGCACCAAGCGCCAGAGGTCATCATCGCCGTACAAGGCCGTGACATCTAGCTCATCAAATGGCTGCAGTGGCGGAGGAGGAGAAGGACAGTTTGTCAGCGGGGAATACAACTCCAACTCCGGCTCAATTTCATCTCCTACAACTTATAGTGGGATTTATGACGGCACAGAAGAAGAAGAAGAAGAAGATATGGCCAACTGCCTGATTCTATTAGCCCAAGGTGAGGGTCCAACACCTAAAGTTGAAAACGTTAGCACTACTGATAGGGGTGAAAAAAGAGGTGCCCGGAAATTCACCGGCACGGTGGCCACACCGACGGTGACCAGGACCGGTTTCTATGTCTATGAGTGCAAGACCTGTAATCGTAGTTTCCCTTCATTCCAAGCATTGGGTGGGCACAGAGCCAGTCACAAGAAGCCCAAGGCCACGGCTGAAGAGAAGAAAAGGGCTCTTCTGGTCGAGTCAACGAATGACCATGATGCTGTTGTTGATGATGATGATGATGATTGCCAATTGAACAAAAGCAACCTTGATGATCCTATTTGTCTCCAAATAACTAGCAGCAGCAGCAGCAACAACAACAACAACAACAAAGGCTTTCATGGTAAGAAGGCTAAGAAGATTCATGAATGCTCAATCTGTGGCTCGGAGTTCGCTTCTGGACAAGCTCTTGGGGGTCACATGAGAAGGCACAGGGCTAGCACAGCCAATATTCACATGAGTGCTACCAATAGTTCCGGTGAGATCAAGGCCAGAAATATCTTGCAGTTGGATCTGAATCTTCCGGCACCGGAGGATGATCATCCTCACCATGAATTTGAACCAAGCATTCAATTTGCGTCACAACAACAAGCTTTAGTCTTCTCAGCCCCGGCCCTGGTGGATTGTCATTACTGATCAGAATCTTATTCATTTAATGAAAAACAAAAAATTGCATAAGGGGTTTTAATTTCCATTTTGAATTCTATTATTGTTATTGTATTATATAACAATCCATGCCAATGCTATCCACAGTTGCGAATTCTTTCAATTCTTTTTTGTTTAGTTGCTATTTTATTAGATTTTCAGTTATCTTCTCATTGTGATCATCCACTTGTTGAAGTTGAATACTTGAAGTAAGTGGTTACCGTTCATGGTTGCCTTCCATTCACGAAAAGTGAGTGATGGGGACCATCTTTTTCTATTTTATTTTATTTTATTCATTTATTTATTTTGCTATATATTTTTGGTCCTTTTTAAGTGGGAGAGCGATGTGTACCTTCTTAAGGGAGAGAACAAAATAATAATAAATTAACGTGGCCAGGGTTTGGCATCACCGCTACCACAACCAAAAGTCGTGGATTAGGTTCTCCTCTGTGTTATTGTTTTATTGCTTTTTGTTGTCTATAAAAGAGGGAAAAAAAAATCACAAACCTTCTCTCTTTAAGAGGGGATCCCTCCTCTAATAAATGTTATAAATAAAAAAGAAACAATAACAAAAGTATACTTAAAATTTTAGTGGAAAGCACGTCTATATCATTAATTTCTAATACTTACAAACTAAAAAACACACCGGTCACCAGTTTTATCTATAAAATCAATCGAAGCAGCGGTACCGCAGAAGATTTCTTGGTAAGAGACTCTTCAACATGAAAATAGATGACAAAGAATTAGATAAATTAATAAGAAGATATGACTCATGAACTCGATCAGAGTATGAAGTAAGTGAAAATAGTGGGGATAATGAAGAGTCGTTCAAGCAACTTAGAGTCTATCCGCAAGAGACTTTTAGACATAGCAATTAAAGAGAAAAAAGAAAAAAAAGCATAGATAGATAGAAAGAAAGCTGGGTTTGTAACTGGCAAAGAAATAAATGCCCCACCATATACCATATGTATCCACCTAGATATCCCATTAGTTAATTCTCTTTAGTTTGTGTATGTGTCTGCATACATTGTCTCGAAATGGTCTACCACACTCAATACTTCTTAGCCTACTCGGCAACACCACGTTAACTAACTTTGTAAGTCACTTAACAAGAGTTGAAACAAATCTTAAAGGGTCCATGCCTTGCATTGCCATCGATGCCCCCAAGAAAGATATAGCTAACTCGAACATGCACCACATATCGGTATCTAGAGCAGATCCATGTGCTGCCAGCCACATTCCTTCCCGCTTGTCAGCTATCAATACGTGTTAAAACTTATGAACATTATTTAGACGTACGTGGGACTGAGTGCTCAGGTAGCTCTCCCTGTAGACCGCTTGGCTAGTAATGGTAAACTTGTTTGATACTGAATTATACCAAAGCAATCTCAACAAGATTCAAATGACTGGCTTTCACAAAAATTACGTCAATTTTTGAGGGAGAACTCTAATTTATCAGTATCTAATTTCCAATCTCCTACATCACCTCAGCTGACAGTATACGTAATTGCTAGATAGCACAGACCTATCCTCAAATTACAATAAATAATTAATTTCAATGTCTTGTAAAAGAAAGCAGCACTTGCCAATTTTATACGGTCATCCACCCCGGATAAGGAGCAATATTCTTTGGTATAACTTGGCCTAATAAGTAAGGAAACGTGTAACTAGCTAGTCATTACAATAATGTGATGAACTCATTCATAGAGAGAGAGAGAGAGAGAGAGGGAGAAAGAGAGAGAGAGATGGGCCAATTTCTTAAAACTTACTGCACTTAGTTGCAATATAGTGTTTGTTAAGTGCACGTTCTGTTGAAAGTTGGTAAGGAAAGGCATGTGAGTGCGTTGCGTGAGATGTCTAAACACGTAGATATTATCAAAGACACGGGCTCATGTTGTGAGGGGTTCGTCTTGTCATGCATACTCTAAAATAATTCTCCTCCATGTATTTTTCTATGCTCGAATTGACGAGCTAACAAGTAACAGAATGATCCATAAATTAATATCACTTGACTTCCTATATATTAATTGCTAGCGACTCAAGTGTTTTAAACTTCTGTAGAAATATTTTGCCAAAATCACTCGAGTTAAAATGTTTTTTTTTTTTCTCTCTCTTTTTTAATCAAAGAGATTCTACACAGGATTGCATTGGAGAAAGAGATGATTGACAGATTCAGGACCCACGGAACAAATACTGCAACTTGCATCTTGATCAGAGTTTCCCATCAGTAAACGTAACGTATGCTAAAATATATGCACATAGCTTGAATAATAAAGCTAGTTTAGCATTTATTCTGTGGTAGAGGCTAGAATGCGCCCAGTCCCAATCAGAACATAGTCCTTGCTTTTGTTTTGCAATTGAGAGAAAGAACAATTCAAGTGAGCATATTTCCTAGCGTTAAAAGAACAAAATCTCACGTCAGTAAAATTTTAATTCACAATAAACAGATTCAAGGTTTTGGGATATCTGGGGTTCAAGAAATGTGGAGCTTTGATTAATTCTAGCAACTCTCTCTGTCCATTGGCACTCTTCGTTGTATTTGATATAGACAAAATCCCATCATAATAGGTCTACCTGTAACTCGTCCCACTGCCTTGCCAAATGACCTGATTTAGCATTTACCCGGCCAACCTTCTTTATCCATTAGTGTGGCCTATACTAATCTAATATCGTCCAACCAAATTAGTTAGGTTGAATTTGGTCGCGGATGGTATAACTCACCATCTTCTGGACCAGGTTAGGCTTATTCATTTTCCGTAATGTGCTACCTTCTGGGGAGATATTAGTCTGATGGCGTATGGTGCAACAATGAACTCAATGTGCAAGTTACACTATGAAAGAGGAAGGAAAATAAAGCTAACATTTGTACCATGTAAAATAAAATAAACAAATTTGTTTTGTCTTAGAAGTGAATTTTAGCTGGTTTAATAAGGAAAATGTTAGATGCATTTATCACAGAGTCATTACTTAATGTCGCACAACGCAATAAATCTATAAGCGGTGAGAGATGCATTCGGGCTCACAAAAATTTAGTCATCACAATTGGATTGTGTGTTTATGCACTTTTTGCACATTTGCTTTAAAAGCTCGCCTGCATGTAATAGAGCCCGTTTAATAATTTGTGGAATTTTTACATGTTGTCCCTTTAGACTTGGATCCTACATTCCCCGTTAGAGAAGGGCAAAGAGAACCTCATCCGAGCCTAGTGGGCGCTGGTAATCTTACTGCTGCAAACACAGGTTCAAGGCAATATATATATATATATATACCTCCTTCAATTTCTAATACGATAATGCATATTTTTCTACATACATTTATATATATATATATATATTAACTAGAAATGTCAAACTTTGACCCGGTCTCGACCCAAATTCGCACAGAAAAAAGTGACAAGAATCGGAAATGAGTTAAAAATTTAAGATCATATTTGACCTAATATGTGACCTGACCACAATTCTCGTCTTTCTTGTTTTAAGTTCCCAATCTCGTTTGTTAATGATCGAAAAAGGTCACGGGTCTAATAATAAAGTCATTTAAATTTTAAATTTAATTTTTAGTGCCTACATATAAAATAATAAAAAAAAAAGTCAATTTATCCAAAAGAAAACAAAAGGATGGTTGAAAGAGGCTGGTGATTTATATTTACACGTAATTTTCGTCTCTACTGACACAAAAAATCTAATTACGCCACCAGGGATAAATGGAAGGGGAGCCACGAGGTGGGGCTGTTTTTTTTTCAAATACATTTGTATAAATTGTACAAAGGCTCCACTTACTTTTAAAATTGTTTCATTCTCTTTTTCTTATGGTCCCAACAATCTTATAAAGAGACACTGATATATTTTTTCCTCCATTAAGTCTCATTAAATTTTAGACCCACACTTTTTTAAAAAGTATATTTTTACCTGTAAATAGTAAAAATAAAATTTATTATAAAAATACTTTTAAAAAAGAAAGCAGAAGAAAAGTAGAAAATTGAACTTTTAAGGAAAAAAACAAAAAAAAAAAAACAAAACAAAAAAGAACAGCTTTTGTTCTTTTGCAAACGCCAAAGTGGGCAGCTAAAAGAGATCGAATCACATCAACCCTCCAACCCCAGCCACGCTTGATTCACCCTTGACTGCTGCATTCCTGTTCACTTTCACCCACCCCAGTGCTGCATTCCTGCTGCATCACTCATTCCTGAGCTGCTTTCAAAACAAGATTGCCTGGAATAGGAGGGTGGACGAGCACCTTCTATCACCTGGTTCATTTTTCCACTTCCAAATCATCCAACATACAACAGCAAAAATAACCCTCCATTCGTGTTCTGTTCTGGCCTCCTCATTGCATGTGAGATTAGATTCTAACCACTCCTCAATATCATAATGAAAATCCGCTTCCATATTCTTAACAACAATTAGTTGTGCAACCGCAACAGAGATTTGGAAAATCTAAAATTCATTGTTTGAGAACATTCTTCGCGTTCTCTTGGTTTCCCAACCTGTTGCTTCTAAGGGTTGCCCTCTCTCGCCTAGTTGTTACTGTTTAGTGTTATAAATTGTTATATTTTTAAAAATTAATTATTATATATTTTAATTTTATCAATTAATTATTTTATAATCACTAAATTAATTATTTTATAATTATTAAATTAATTATTATATATTTGAATTAGTCATTATGTATTACAATAACACTAATTATCATAAATCATAATAATACTATTTATTTATTATCATTAAAATTTATACTTAACATTATTTTATATTATAAAATATTAAATAATAATTAATATAAATTAATTCCTTATTTTTATTCTTAATAAAAAAAATTAAAAAATGATACAAGAAGAAAAATGTATCATTTATTATTGCTAAATTAATTAAAATATTATATTATTTTCTATTTTATTATTTAAAGTGCACATTAACAAAAATTATAAATAAAATTAATATTATAAATGCCAATATATTGCGATAACTAAGTGTTTATTATTCATATCGAAAACAAATTATACACCAAAAAGAATAACTATATTTGTATAAAATATAAAATTTTAAAATAATTAAATAATAAAATTATATTACTTAATTTTGTATAATTAAAAATAAATTGAAATAATCCTCTCACTAAATTATTAAATAAAAAGTTGGTACAAATTACATTAAAAAATAAAATTAATGTTGATAGATTATAGTTAAAAGTGATAAAAATTTAATTAATATAATAAAAAATTATTTAAAGTATATTTATTAATTTTAAAATTAATAAATTATAAAATTTCTTTCTAAGGTGTAGATAATGTAATGATTCTAAAGATTAAAATTGAGTTATACTTTTCATAAATTTTATAACTCTTATGCATTTAGAAAGCAACAAAAATGTTCTTGATATCATTCCTCATCAAGTTGGAGTAATCCTACCTGATGAATGAAAACCCAGATATGGTTACAACACTATACTGGAATGAATTTTTAGCAATTGCCCAGGTGGGAACACCCCACAGACGGAAACGAGTCAGTTGGAATAGACATTTAACCTCACCCGAGCACTAACTTCTGGATGAAGCCTTAATTCAGCTATGTATTCTCCTGTTTCCCTGATTTCTGGAAGAGAAATAATTCGCTTGTCCACATCCCTGCGGATTCATGAAAGAGCAGAAACTACATAAGCAAAGGCATCCAAGGCATTTATGCGTGTGTTTCTGTTGGTCAGTACCTATATGATAATGGCGTGTCTGCATCATATATATGCTTATAAATAGAGTACTGAACGGTCAAAATCACCAACAAGATGGGTGAAGCTATTGGGCTCTTGCATATGAAATCAAAACTGAAAGATGAAACAGCCATTTAAATTTGAATTTGAAGCAGATGGCACGCCATTACAATATTTCGTGCGCTCTACCAACTCAAATTTTCTTTTTTATGCAGGGTGTAAGACAGTACCTTTGAAGCTGTGCCTTGATAATGTCAGCAAGATCTTGTGTAGTAACGCTACAAAATAAGACCATATTAGACATGGCATGTGAACAATAGATGACTGAATATAGAGAATGGCCTCAGCTGCACCGGATCAAACTCACCTTCCAAATATCTGTTTGCCCTTTCCACCTTTGCGCTTCACCTTAAAAGATCCAATGGTCTCAAATATTAGAGCAAGTTGTTCTGCCTCTTCTTTGACCTGTAGAACCATTTAGTTTTCCAACAAGTTCAAAGGAATTAAATGCAGGGAAATATTGAACAGAACTGATCCTGGTATATACATGCAAAACTCTATTACCCTTTTTTTCTCGGCCTCAATTCTGTCCTCTTCTATCCTCATTTCCCTGGAAGGGCAGAATAAATTAAGCTTGGAAGCTGGGAAAAGAATATTTTCCATCAAGCATGCTGTAAACACTACACTTTGAATTTAACACATAGTAAATAATAGTTTTCATCAAGAACTTCCATTAGCCACATATTGCACACAATTATATGTTTATGATGTGCAATTGTTCTTGATGAAAAATATTAGCCACAGGCTATTGTGTGCAGGAACATCTACATTCTCTCTCAAATGAAAAAAATTCTCTTTGGCATATTATCCTAAAAGTACAAGCATGTAACTAGACTCGCAATTTGAAGATTTTTTTCAAGGCTATAACTTGCACAGTACAATTAGTGGACCTGCAAAAGAAAAGAAAATTAATTGTGCGATGCCTGGTAAAATGTGCTACAAAATAAAGGTCGCAAGGTTGAGTGAAAAGATGACATTGTTCTCATCATTGTGTTTGCAAAGATGGAAGTTGGAAGCACCAACTTCAACCTCAAGGACTTTACATAGAATATTTTGTAGGCAGATCTAGAGATTGAGTTCTACAATATCTATACATATATATACTGGCGATCTGCAACTTATTTCAATTGTATGTTCATCATAAAACATTATACTTCTAATAAATGAAAGAAATAAATTCAGCACTTAAAAGGGCTGAAGCAATGAGATAGGCTAGACAAGCCTCTTCTCCAAACCACAACTAGGATTGATCCATGACATGATTTTTTTTAAGCATTGTCCATAACTTAGTTTCCTCCCACCTTTTTTTAATTATTTTTTTTTAACTTCTTGATTTCTCTTCAAGAAGGGAAAGTAAAAGTTATCTCTCCATTTTAGGTATATCAGAGGAAGTCAATAATGCCCTCTATGGATGTCTTAACTTCTCTTGTAATTTTGAGTACCAACTTATTATCAACAGCTATAGAAAATGACTCTCTGGATATTAACCTTGACTACAGGAGAGAATACAGTACTATAAAACTTGATTACAGAGAACTTGTCTACATATCCGCACTAAGTCACCAAACAAAATTATAAGAGATTGAACTTCTCAGTAAAGCAGAAGGCCACAATTCACAGTGACAGCAAGGACTTGGAGCTGTCTATTTTTGGCTCCATCAAAGGGAAATAAATTTAGTTTGTAAACCAAGAATAAGATATCTTTGTTGGAAGATAAGGGGTCAAGAGGATTGGGCAAACCTCCTACACCTGAGCTGTCAGACACATTATTGTGGTATTGCATGATCAAGGACAAAGGATACAACTGGAAAAGAACACATATAGCTGTTCTACTAATCCAGAAAGTAAATTCCAGTTGTTTCACATTTGTTCTGCACTTAATGCATAAGTTAAACTTGTCCAGCACAATGAACAACAAGGAAATGGAAATTAAACTGAAAACATGATAGGTCCTCTGTTATGTTGGCCACACCTTCCTCCAATGGTTCAAGATTGGTAGGCAAGCTGCTAAACAAAGATAATGTCCTTGGAAAATCTAGGCAATACTTGAGATGTCTTAAGAGATGTTACTTACCCCCAGCCTCATGAAAAGGTTAATCTTATGGAATTCAACTGATACACCCAATTTTTAACCCGTTCATTCATTCTAATTAATCTGCTTAAAATTTCATTCCCCTCGAAAAAGTAAAGAAACTACCTTCTCAGTTTCTCCTACAAGAAAGAAATCCTCAAGCTTGAGACATTTTTAAGATATCTATCACTTGCATAACAAAACAGTCACAGAAGCCCCCACTGATATCTATCTTCAGCGGACGATTGTGCCAACCCATCAATTATAGGTGCCAACTCTATACTTTGGAAACAATGAAAGCTTAAATAAATCACACAATCATCCGGGGCACACTGCACCATTTACCTAATAGCCGGGAGGGGATGCTACGCCAAAAAGGAGGGAAATCCAGTCACCCTCCTTCCTTTTTTTTTTTTTTCTTCTTTGTTTTTTGTTTTTGATGTGAAATGCAAAGACAACAAAATAAAGGCAAAGTGAACAAGAAACACATTACTTGAGCAAAAGGGGTGTGACAATTTGGGCCATTCCCATGGGCAGAAGATAATTCCTGTAATAACCAGCCTTGACATCAAGTAGCTGCCCTTTCTTTCCCAAATCTGTCACGTCCTCTTTCAATATTATCTATGGCGGACAGCAACAATCGATTAAATCCCATTATTTTTTCTTTTTTAAAAGAAAAGTAGAAAGAAGAAAAAAAAAAAAAAAAACTTGGAGCAACCAAGAAGACCCACTATGAAATGCATCAAGACAGCAAACCAAAACACTTGAAAAGCAAAGAATTACGAGAACCCACTATGAGGTTATCCCATAATTTGTTACCTTTCGAGTCTTTTTGGCCTTCTTTTGAGCCATGACCTCCATAGCCATTCTTCTGGAGGGTAACTTGGGGCCACCAAACTTGTGAACCGGAGAACAAGAAGAAGAAGTAGAAGAACAACTCCTCAACGACAGAGACGTTGCTACAGATAGTGCAAGCATTTTTCTGCACGGCGCCACGCCCAGAATTCACTCTTCCTTCCTTTTGAATGATCTTATCCGTCGCCTACCTGATCGCAGGTTATTTTCCGAGAAAGTTAAAAAAAAAAAAAAAAAAACAATAATAATTTCACTCGAAACATTGAACAATTTTTGTAGTTATATATATATACTTCATTATTTTTTAAAATTTATTTATTATTTTAATTATATTAATTAAATTTAATTTATATTAACTTTTTTAAATATAATTATTTTCTAATTATTCACACTTTACATAATAAATATATTTTTTATTATATTGTTATAAAATTTAATAATGTGATATAAAATTTAATTTGTTAAATATTATAATTATTTTTTATAATATAGTGATAAAAATATTTATTATTTAATGAATGAATAATTATATTTAATAAAAAATATTTAATATAAATTAAATTTAATTAATAAAATTAATGTATTAAATAAATTTAAAAAATTAAAATATAATTATAAAAACAATTAAAATATAATTATAAAAACACTGTAACGAGAATACGATAATGACAAGTCTTCTTTCTATGTGTATCGTTTTGCCAATGCTTAACAACTAGTTTAAGTTCATTCCTCCTTAGTTTCAAAGAGCCAGAAAAATGCTCATGTGACACAATTCTTAATTCTTAAAGATATCAATTGAAAGTTTAAATTAATAATAAATTACCAATTTCTTAAAAGTAATTGTTATTTACATGTCACAAGAACTTTATAAACATAAAAAAACACTTTTCTAGGATCCTTTTTTACTTTGTTTTGTGAGTTTATGAAGTTTTTTCTTAAATTTTTAAACTTAAGAAATTTTTATCCACTCAGTTTTTAGTAATCTAAATTAATTCACAAACTCTCTCTCTCTCTCTCTCTCTCTCTCTCTCTCTCTCTCACATACACACACACACACACCTCATTTTAATCTTATTTTCTCTTTTATCTCTCCAATTATCTAAGAAATGTAAGGTTGCACTTTTCCACTACTAACCAACAATTCAACTCTCGATAATCTAATCAAAGGCAAACACATTATACTCAAGTTCTCACTCTCATCACCTATGGTAACGTTGAAACCCTATTGTTTTTTTACCACCTTCAACTTGAATAATGGGTATAGGCGAACGCCTTTTTAATAATTGAATACAACGATTTTTATGCTAAGAATTATTTACTTGTATCTAGGGAAACTTGATTAATGTTTTTTTTTTATTTTATTTGATATAATTGTCTAAATAAAATATATTGAATATCTATTATTAGTTCTCAGTAAGAACTAAAAATCCGTACAATGAGCAGACTTATTTCTAGTAAGGAATTTACAATATATACTCTATATTGTCTAAGAAGTAACGGTATTAGCGAATCGGATAAGGTGATTTTAAAAGGTATTTTATATTCAAACTGTCAATGGCAATTTCTCTAAAATTCAATCCACCAATTGCTCAAAAATACTATGTAGAGTAACAAAGTCATCCATTGCTCGAAACTATGTAGTGTGACAATGGCTTTTCCCCCTCCGTCCAAATAGTAATTGTTCTATACGAAATTTCTCGTACTCAATCCCGAAGTGTTAAATTTAAAACTCATCGGTACATTCAACCATAACCCCTTTAATTTCTTCATTCATACATATGATTATACACTTTTAAAAGATTCCATACTTTTAGATTACCACATTTCAGTCCTCCCCAACATCAGTGCAGATATTAACCATTCTCTCTGGTCCATTAACAGTTATCCTATCCTATATTCTTCTACCAAATCATGTCCAAGTCTGGGGTCTTGTCTCAGTATTACCATCTGTATACTAAGCACACTCAAATAGAATTGTCCATATTCCCGAGGTTTCCTGGACGCCATAAAAAACATGGAGCGGATCTGAGAAAGCTGATACAGTGGGGTGATGAATGTCCAATGATTGACTGAAGATTTTACGAAAAATAAAATCACACCCCCGAACAATCAAACAACTAGCACACCACAACTCAGGCTCCCAACAAGGAAAGAAAAAATTAAAAATAAATCTATCCACATTACTTACAACTCCAGTGTGCTTTTAGCATCATTGCTGCAACCTGCAGTAAGCAATTCAGGGGATAGTCATCACCATGCAAGGACACTGACGGAAGGTTGTAATGAGTGAAAGAAAAAGCTTTCCGAGGTGTATGTAGAGAGTAAGCCATCCATAACAAAACGAGCTGTCAGTATGGTCTGTAATCATTGGCTAGTTTGGCTCATAATAGAAACTTCAAATGAACCTCCATTGGTATTTTAACTCACTTCACAGTTTCAGACACCTAATTTTGGATCAACTGTTCCTGTAGCATTGCCTTCTCCGGTCAAAATGTGATCGGGATCCTGCATGAAAATAATGAAAACATCAAAATTGAGAAACAGAAGCACCTTAACAACAGTGGAAATAGGACAGATGAATATACCTCCATTCCCCATTTTATGTAATCTGGGGACTCACACGCTTTATATTCATCAACCAAGCTCTCAATTATGTCCCTTGATTCATCAAATTCGGAAAGATCATTGTCCTGATTGCAGTTCATATTAAGTCAGACCTTGAAGATATTTCATCAAAAGATTTAGGATGTTACATCCATGATAAGTGGCTTTTTCCCCCTTTTTTTGCCAATTTTGGTAAAAGATATCCAACATTGTGTACACTCCAGTCAATAAAGGTTCAATGAGAACATAAAAATGTCAATCACTTACAAGCTATGTACAAACGAAAATGTGGCATTTCAATGGGCAATCAGTTTGGAAACTGGTAATTGCCGGTCAGCAAAACAATACTACACAGAAATTACAAATTGAGAATTGGACCCAAAATAGTCAGCAATGAGAAGGCAACTTACAGCAAACATTGGGAACTTTCGGTAGTTATCAAGAAAGGCTTGCTTCTTTCTCAACTTCTCGTACTGGCCCAAGCATTTGCTAAACAGGTGACGGATGCTAGTATGGCTTGCTAGCATGAGACCACTCACCTACAATATACAAGGCTAAACTTTGAATCATCACTCAACTTGAAAGTGGGATGTAAAACTTGACATCTTCAAATTGTCTAATCTACTTACAAGTCACCATCTTGGCGTAAAAGAGGTGTCTTTATTAAGGTATTGAAAAAATTACTTCACATTACCAACACAAAAGAATGATAAAAAGATTAAACAAGGACATGATCTTACCCGATGGGCAGTTTGAACATATGGAGACTTTCGTGACAGAGCAACCTACAAAATGTGACATAATGGTCAAAAGCTACATATAAACAAGTCGTGGAATGGAAAAACTAGAAACTGGCAAAGAAAAAATAAAAAAATGAAAAAAAACACTCTTCTTCATTGTCATCGAGGATAACCTGAATACTTGCAGGGCCCCACTCAATAAAGTTGACAAGCTTCCGTTCACGAATCCTCTGCAAGCTTTCATGAACCTGATAAAGCAGCAGGCAGTGCAACACTGTTGTGTTGTCAATTGTAAATTGGCATGTAACAAACCATGTGCAGTGATTGGTCACAATGCATCTGGTTTAGAGTTAAGTCACAAATGAAGGCCTTTGGAACCAAATCCTATATGTCATCTCAAACCCCAGTCTCCCACCGCTACATGTGTTACAGGCATTACTGTAACAAGCACCCAATAATTTGAGACGAGTATATTTTAGCACGCCAAATTAAAATGAGAAATTAGCTCATAATTACTAAGTTTTCCAACAGGAGAAATTCAGTTTCCAGCAGCTTCAGAGTCAAAACAGAAAATTCTTCTGATAAAGGCTGGATGATATGGCGACTGAGTTTCTCCCACTAGAGTGTGCCATCATATCATCTAAATTCTTCAGATAATGCTCAACTGTTAAGTGTCTATGTAAGCATGACTGAGGTTTAATAGCAGAGCAAGCACAAAATTCTTCTGCAAACATAATTCTCAAAATTACTATTGTCATTTGATTGGATAAAGGCCTGCCAAAAAGACATGCAGATAAATCCCATAGAGAAAGAGTTTCTAATCACCAAGAACATATGAAAGTATGAGTTCTGTCTCTCACAGAACAGATAGCTTATTTGTCCATATAAAACTTCACAGAGAACTTGAGAAGTATTCGCACAAAAAATTGTACCAAGTCCATGAAAAAGAAAGGATTATTACCTGAGTAGGATCAACTTCTCCTTGTATTATGTTCAATATTGAGATGTACTTTGCCTGACTAGCTTCTTTTGTTCGTGCATAAGATGAAACCATAATATTCTTAGTCTGCAAAGAGGGTGGGCATTAACAAGGTGCCTAACTGCATTGAAAGTAAGTTATACATCAGATTCCTCACCTGCAGAAGTCTTCTCATAACGTCTAGTACGGTGGTCTTACGAATCACATTAGCCTGCCATGAGATAAATTTGAATCAAACTTGAGCAAAAATTCCCACAGCCTAACACCAAACTGTGACCAAAGTAAAGTTTTAAAGAATACTAAGAACTAATAAACAACATCATGCTATAAATTGTATCAAAAACAACTGTGCTATGGCCTTCAGAAATAGACATGGATTTTGAGATTTAACTTAGGTAGTTCGTTACTAACTAGTGAACTCCAGAACTTCTCCAACCCTGAATTGCACATGATAATCAAAGACAAGTTGAACTAAACTAAATCATGTTAGATTATTACCTGGCGCTCCACTGTCAGTGGTGTATATCCTGTCATAAGAAAATGGCATCTCGGAGTTGGGATTAAAGAGGCAAGAAGACCAACCAAGTCATTGTTCATATATCCTGGATAACGCAGAGTGGTTGTACTTGCGGACATCACAGTGGAAACCAGAGAGTTTGTTTGAGCAAATGTAGGATTTGTCAGATGTAAGCGCTCCACAGCAATCCTATTCAGTGCAGTATTATCAAGAACAACGACACAATCGGCATTTAGTGTGAGCCTCTTGAGTGTCAAAAGTGAGTTATATGGCTGGACCACCACATCACTTGTTTCCATCTGGTTGGGAAATACACTGTATGTTTGAACCAGCTTTTTGCTGTAGCGATCATTCAGAGTCTCCAGTAGGTATGAGCCCATACCTTCATCATGGAATAAGAGCACTCAACAGGTATACACGCAAGCAAATAAAACCATGTCCAAGTCTCAACATGCATCACTGATTGCATTAGTATATGATGGAGCTAATGAGGCAAAAAAACAAAGTCAAATAGGAATGAAACATAATACAGCAAGTGGATCGTAACATCAGAATCTTTACTGAAAACACAACAAGGTAATGGCAGGGAAATCAACCTGAGCCTGTTCCTCCAGCAATTGAATGACATAAGACAAAACCTTCAAGGCTATCACTTCCATCAGCTTCCCTATCAATCATGTCCATTATATCCTCTTCAACACCCTTGCCCTGGTTAGAAGATAATAAAGGATACGAAGATGATGGCACACATGGTTTGGTTAAAATTTCAAACACAGATATCTCACGCTCAGGATATATCCAGGATATGATTAACGCAGACAGTGGAGTTGAACAACAAACAAACCTGATGATACCCACTAGCCCAATTATTGCCAGCACCACCACCATGATCAGAAACAAAGATATTTTCATGATTGTAAAGATTTCGGTACTCGGAGTTCTGAATGCCATTGATGACTCTGGGCTCCAAATCTATAAGTAAAGCGCGAGGCACGTAATGCTGATCATCAGCTTGATAGAAGAATACATCTTTCCTGTCACCTCCCTGCAGGCACCCCACCCCCACCCCCACCCCCCCAAGAATATCAAAAATTAATACATCTCAGGACATTTTCAAGCAGTGCACATAAAAACTAAACTAATAATAGAAGGGTTTTCGGTAAAAGTAACACCACTATCCCTCCTCTCCCTCCCCCATATTACAGGCAGCATTATTTCTCCGCAAAACAAAAAAGATTCGAATTTCCACATAATTAAGCATATAAGAACAACGATGATGACGATGAATAATTAAAAGTCTGAAAAAGGAAGAAGGGTTTGCAAGGAAGGGAAGGGGGGGGGCGAGAGGACCTGAGTGGCGAAGTCCTCGAGAATGCCATCTCGACTGATGCCGTGCTCGAGGCAAAGCTGCTTCCAGAACTCCATACCTATCTGGTTCCCGCATTGTCCCACTTGCAGCGTTATTATTTCTCTCGGCATTTCCTCCTCTTTTCCCCTCTCTCTCACTCTCACTCTCTCTCTCCCTCTCCCACGCCACACACGACCACTTTCGATTACAATTTCCGGCCAGAAATGCGAAGGCCAGGAATGAGCGTTACAGACAGAGACAGCAAAACAGAGAGAGAGAGAGAGAGGGGAACTGGCCGCGATGGAGTCAGTAGTACGGTGTGAGAGATAGACAGAGAGAGGAAGCGGCAGGGTGTGTGTTGTACTGTCGTCTTGACTCTTTTTCTTTCGGGAAAAATATACATTTTAAATAAATAAATAAATAACCCCATCTTCAACTTTTCTTTTTCTGTTTTGAGTTTTAGGTATCAATTACAGCTTTGTTATTTTACTTGGAGGAATTGGGAAATTAGGCTGATATTTAAGGTGAATAAATTAAATTTTATAATTTTCTGTTTAATTTAATTAAATATTTTAATAAAAATTTAAATTTATAATTTTTAATATAATAATACACAATTGTTTTATTATTATACAATAAAATTTAATTTTAAATATTATTTTATTAATATTATTATTATTATTATTTATTGCATCACTTTAAGTTATTTATTTTTATTTTTATTTTATTAAAAAGATATAAAGGAAAATGTTTCTTTATTAAATTCATATTTAGAACATTTTTTAATTAAGTGAATCGAAAATTTTTTTCTTGAAATTAAATACAATGAAAATTAATCATTTTGATTTTTTTTATTCTCATGTTTTGCTTTTATAAAATATATACCGCTAAATTTTTTTTTTTACATAAGATTTTTTATAGAAAAATATTATAAACTAATTGAATTCATAAATTCTAAATTTAGTAAATTACAGCAAATATCAAGATTAAAAGAAAAGAATACATGATTTGCTCGAAGTAAAATTACATAATATAAAACTCTAATTCAATATGTTCAAATCTTGCTGAGTTTGCCTCCATCATCAGGTTATATTTCCTCTTCTTTTAGCACAATACTTTAAATTTTCATATTATCATAAAATTGCGTTTATCTTCAAATCTATTTTACTTATTTACTAACTTTGGGATTATTTTTATATAATAAAAATTATTTATAAAATGACAAATAATAGCACTTAACTACTCTAATACAAATTTATTTTAAAAAATTTGATTTTAGAATTAAACATTTCACTTGAATTTTTATATCACAATATTATATAAAATATTTATCGCATCAATAAAAATGAATTGAAACTTAAAAATCTTAAACTAAGTCTGCAAACAGCAGTAATGACCTTTCATGTGTGTTTTCCCCCTTGTGATCTATGGAGTTTGGTATTTCAGAAAGTTGTCTTGACTTGTGAGGTCTCGGTTTGTGTTGGGTTTTGGGTGCTTTTCAGAACCGCCAACCCAACAATTTTGGTTTTCAAAAGGCGGAAAGTCATTAACTTCGTAGATTTTATGACTTGGGTTATTGACTTTGAATTTTTTGAATTTAAGTCACTAATTTCTGAAAACGGGTTAAGGTAGACCTTTGGTTAATTAACGTTAACAAAAAATACACCCGGCATCCAATGTGACAAAAATGATACTTACAGTAGAGGCCCACTTCTACTGAATTGGCAATCTTAACCCTCTCTTGTTTGTTAGTCTCTTCTCCTTGCTTCGCGTCTCCTAAATTCTCAAACAACCCTAGCTCCTTCAAAATCGTCAAATCATTTGAGAAAAAGGAGAATGACTGCTACTCCAAAGAAATTGAATGATGATTGTCAAATGAATTCTCTATGTTCTTTCATTTTGTTGTTGATTTCTCATTGGTCTTGTTAAAAGAGTTAGAGTCTCTTATTAATATTCACTCTAAATATAAAATAAAATTTTATATCAAATTTACGATATTAGATTTTAATTCTATAAAAAAAAAGTAAAAAAACAATATATTAAATGAAGTATTTTTATTATTTTTTAATTTTATCACCATATAATGTATGTATAAAAACAAATTAATTATAGTAATTAAAAAAATAATTTACTAAATTAATACTAAAAATTTGTTAAATTTATATAAAAATACTTAATAAATATCATACGATGTATATAAAATATTTTAACACTTTTTCCTCGAGTTAAAGTATAAATATTATTAATACATAACTTACTAAGTAAATGTTGAAATGATGCATTCACAAAATTTTTTATGAATAAATCAACAATTTAATCACATGTGCGAATGTGAAAGGTGCACAAATTATTATCGGGAAGACAATTTTGTACAAAGTGTCAATCTATCTTAATATGCTTGGTATGCTTGTGAAAGACAAAGTCAGCAGTGATATGAATAGTTACCTAATTGTCACAATAAAAAGTCATGGGTACAAAAAAAGTTACACACAAGTCGAGTAAAAAATATTGAAGCCACAACAATTCACTCATGGCATTGGTCATGGCTCAGCATTTGGCCTTAGTTAAGGATAGAGAAACAATGTGCTACTTCTTTGACTTCTAAGATATAAAGTTGTTCTCAGGAGAAATGACATATCTTATAATGGATTGTCATGTTGTAAGGTAACTAGCCTAATCCATATCACTATAGGCTGATTATTCAAGGTTGTTAGATGATGAAAAAATGAAAGAATGATGTTGTGTTTAAAAGATCCTTTTACATATTTAAGGACACAAAGTCCATATGTGAGACCTAATAACACTACATGAATTGGTTAAAAACCTCTATTAGATATATGACGTTTAGTCATATAATAGTCAAATAAAGGAATCTACCAATAAAGTTGGCAATACTAATTGGGATTTGCTACTATTGCACCTAATTTGATAGTTAAATCATATTTTGAGTCCATGGGAAAAGTGCTCAATTAAGCCTCCGACAAGCCAACTTCCTTAAGCATATTAAGTGCATATTTTTATTAGTTTAAAATTATGCCCTTTGTGTTGTGTGTAACTTTAATGCTAAGGAAATATTTCAAATCCCCCATATCCTTGATGTTAA
Source organism: Bruguiera hainesii (assembly GCA_023213295.1). Lineage (NCBI taxonomy): Eukaryota > Viridiplantae > Streptophyta > Magnoliopsida > Malpighiales > Rhizophoraceae > Bruguiera > Bruguiera hainesii. The sequence continues at coordinate 6,989,302 of JAHOYR010000006.1, forward strand.
AGGTTTTATGAAGGTGCTTTTCAATACATGCAATAAATTTGGTGTCATCTTCTGTAATCACAACATCGTCAACGTAAACAAAAATAATTGTGAAACAATTCTCACATACATAAGTAAAAAGGAAATTGCCAGCCACTAATTGTCAAAAACCAACACTATGGAAACTATCTAAGAACTTTTGGTACCAATTTTGTGATGTTTGTTAAAGACCATATAATGATTTTCATAATTAGCACACTCTGTTATTGTCTAATTTAACACAACCTTGAGACATTTTTATGTATACTTCTTCTGTTAAATCTTCAAAAAAAAAAAAACACATTATTAACATCTAACTAGTATAAATGCCAATGTTGAATAGTTGTCATTGACAATAAGCATCTCGATGAGGTAATTTTTGCCATCGTTACAAAAGTATCATGGTAGTTTATTCCTTCCACCTGTGTAAAATCCTTTGTCATCAAGCACATTTTAAAGTGTTTAATAGAACCATTAGACTTGTATTATACTTTGTAAATCCATTTTAAATCAATAGTGTACTTACTTTTTAAGATATCCTTAAAGATCTAAGTGTGATTGAGTTTTAATGTATCAATTTCTTATTATATAATATGTTTTTATCTAAGATCATGTACAACTTAGGAATAATTTTTGAGTTCATTCAAAAAAGATATAAATGCAATAAAGGCTTGATGAGTTTGTGTAATGTAAGAATAATTTAAATAGTGGGATAAAAGACTAACCTTACTTGAGATGAGACCAAAGATAATATTAGAGGATACATAAATCCTACCAATTTGTGAGATATGTTTCAGACTCGTTTTAGAGCTAGCAATGACATTGTTTTTATAAGGTTTGGTGTTAGGCTATAATAAATGAAAAGATCTTGTGGGCTGAAGACCTCTATGGTATCAAGGTTAGTGTTAGTGGGTGGTCCAATTGATCATAATCTAATAGACTCATATGAGTGGGTTGGATGTGTAAATTCTTAATATGCATGCTACCATTAACAAGTGGGTTAGTATAAGATATATGAAAGTGTGAAGTGTAGTGTTCACTATAAAATGGGGGTATTGCATCTAATGAAAAAGAAAATATTTTCTCATAAAACACAATATCTCTTAAGACAAACATTTTTTTCTTTTCCAAGTCATACACCTTATATTCTTACTTACCATGTGGATACACAAGGAAAGTACAATAATATACTTTTGTAGGAAACTTATCTTATGGATTGTCACAGTTATAAGCATAACAAAGGAATTCAAAAACTCTTAATTTCTTATAATTAAGTAATTTCTTGAAAAGGGTCTCATAAGAACTCTTGTTCTTGAGGATAAGTATAGGTATAAAGTTTATAAGATATATGACAATTAAAGTACATCCTATCCAAGAATATAAAGGTCTGTTAGCTTAGAATCGTAGGGCTCGAGCCACTTCTAAAATGTGTTAGTATTTGCATTCACCCTCCCATTTTGTTAGGGTGTACTAATGTAACTAGTTTGATGATCAATGTCATCTATGATAAAAAATTGGTATACGGTGTAAAGTTTAGTGCCATTGTCATTTCTTACAGCCTTAATCTTGGCTTGCAATTGTGTTTTCATTAACCAATGAAACAGGTTAAGAAAATTTAAGGTCTTACTCTTACTTTGCATGAAAAAATTCAAATGTATATTAAATGATCATTTTCTATGGTTAAAATATATTTGACTCCATTCAAGGTAAACATAGAATAAGGTCTTTAAATATCTACATGAATAAAATCAAAACTAAATGCATAATATTTATCATTAAGTGAAAATAAAAAATGAGTTTATCATTATAGAACTGCTTTTTGATTAGTAGACCCTATTTCTAAGTTACCCCTATCTAATCAATGTCTTCATATGTAGGTCTCGGAAAACATAAGAGTTAGGAAAAAAGTAACTGAGCAGATATAATCATGAATAATTTTGGTAACTAACATAAGATTACATTGAAAACTTAGAATAAGCATAACATTTTAGAAGTTTATATTTGGAGTTACCTGGAATTTGCCAATATAGGTGACAAGTAATATGGATCTGTCTGGTATCTTAACTAGTTTATAAGTAAAAATATACTTAATCTCACTTAGCACCTCGTCATTATCTACCATATAATCCAAAGCACCACTATTGATTATCTATAATTTATTCAGTAGAGTACAATTACTTACAAAGTTGGCCACTACCTCATCATCATGCTGACCCCTTCCTATAGCAAGCATACTAATTAGCTTTGAATACTGCCCCTTGTCGAGGACTACAGTGTGTCCACGACCTGCATCATAATTGCCAATTCTTTTGTCTATTTGTGTATAATGACCATGCCCAGGTCGGCGTTGTCCACTTTTAATTTGTTACAAGTTCTAAGTAGCCCCTACTCGGTTACCCTTCCAATATAGAGAGTAACCGATGAGTTCAAAGCACTTTTCCCTCGTGTGTCTGGTCTTTTTGCAGTGGTCACATTTCTTAGTATGGCGATTGTCCACACTAGACTATAACCCTCTACCATGCTCTTTTCTAGTGCCTTTATAATTTGAAATCATGGAAAGAGCAGCTCCCTCCATCATTAATCTAGACATCACTTTAACCACTCCACGTTGTTACTTATCTTGTAGAATAAGTGTGAAAATCTTACTGAGCAATGTGACTAGTCCCATGGACGAAATCTGTGATCTCAATTTGTCATAGTTCCAATTCAAAATGAGGAGAAATTGATACCCTTTCTCTATCGCAATCAGTTGCTTATATTCCTTTACTACTTTGCATCGATAATAGCATAATCTTGTAGAGTCAAGGAGCATTACTCTGTTTATAATGCATATACAATTCATTCTATAAGTTGTAGGTGGTGTCGGTATAAGTTAGGTTCTCCTGAATTTTTAAAGTTAAAGAATTGTGAATTCACACTTATGCCATAGTCATTCTATTCTTCTGCCATAGTAGAAGTTCAACAATCGTGCCTTGTGGTGGCAACAATTTTTCATTGATGAACGCCGCTTTACCCCTTGGAAATAATGTCGTTTTCATGGAATGTTTCCAAACGAGAAAGTTGCCCCCTGCAAATAGATTATGGATGAATACAAGACTAGGGTGGTCCGAAGGGTGTAAAACGTACGAGTCTAGTATAAATTGGAGCTGATTGTGCTAAGTGCTGATTTCGGTATAATGTCCTAATAGCTTCCCAAGAGACGGTTGCCCTGTGATTGCTTTTAATTTAACGCATCGCTTGCGTTAAGTGTCATCGTCACACGTAGAGGTGCTTCAGCTGGGACTCGAGGCTAAAAGGATTTTTTAATGTTCTAATCCACAGTCCACTGGTCCAGTAATTCCATTATTTCAAATGGTTAAGTTCACATATCTGTTGCGAAAGAAAGAATTTAAAAACAAAAAAAAAACAAAGAAAACCCTTTTTTTTTTTTTACGAGGAATTTTATTGGAAGCTTGATTTAGATTTCAAGTAAACCTACTTATCCTTCAATGGCAGAACTGTTCGTTATAAGTTCTAAACCATCGAACTGTAGAACAGCAAGTCCCTCTGCCTTCAGTTTATTTGGTGTCGCAGTCATTTTTCCTTTCCTCAACGCAGCTTTCCCTTTCCTTCCTAGGCAAGTTCGCGATTTTCATTCACCGCGGGTCTAACAGTTTCCTTTTTTGTTTTTTTTTTGGTTAACGATGTCTAATTAAAAACCTATATGGACCCATGCATAGAAGTTGGCAACCTAAAGTCATAAAATTTAGAATAAGAGAACTAAAGTTACAAAATTTATAAAATCATAATTTAATTATAAATTTATCCATTCTCAAAAATTTATAACTAATTTTATTATTATTTCTTTTTAATGTTAACTCAAATCAATTTTTTTTTTATTTATAGAGTCATTTATGTAATTTTCAGCCACTTATATTGTTAAATTTTTGATAATTTTAATAATTTTGATTGATCTAGTTCAAAATAATTTTAATTATTATTATTACTAAAAATTTTTTATTATTTTTATTAAGAAACTTGGTAACTCATAAATTATATAATAAAATAAGTTTCTTTATTTTTATAAATTGTATATATTTTTTAAATTAAAATACAAAATCTTAAAATTAAAAATCTAATTTCTTATATTTTTATATTAGCATGGCTCTCGGGCAACAATTCTGGCTCCCTAAAAGAAAAAGTTTGAGGCCGGACCTAGGCCCGAGCTTAGCGTCTCAAGTCTCTCCAAACCTTTATTCAGACTATTCAAGTGAAAATATTAAAAAACTTTCTTGCTCAGTAAAATAACCCGATATTTCAAAAGGGAAAAAAAAAATGTTATTTACACTCATTCAATTGCAAAGTCATGGTTCTTTGTTATTTAAAACAGCAACAAAAAAAAAAAAAAAAGATTGAGTTGCCAACAATCATAGAAATATCAGCTACACCTGGCTGTAGGTGACACAAAAGATTAGATGGAAAATGCATCTAAGTTTGTAAGTTGCTATTGACATGGGGAAAGACGCATTGGCATTAAAAACATGTAAATAAAGAGCCAAAATGAAAAAAAGAAGAAGAAAAAGAAAGAAAAGAAAAAAAAACTGAGTGACAACTACAGAGAAGCATGTTGGTTGAGCATAGCACAAGTGGCATATCCCCTATGATAAAATGCAAGGGTTTGTTTCCAGAATTGATTTCTCTATGGCTTTAATTTTGGTACTAGTAAGTAAGCATTGTGATTACGATGCTTAGCAACAGAAAAACTGTTTAACAACATTTAAGAAATAATGTAAAAAAATAAAAAATTTAAATTAACTGTATTTTATTTGATTTTATAAATAAATAAATTTAATCTCTCTTTTTATTTATTATATTATTTAATAAATGTTACTGTATAGCAGTGTTCTTTTGACAATTAACCAGCTTTCCATTAGAAACACTAAAGGTCATGCTCAAAAAAAACAAAAACCTGTAGTTGTGCCTGGCTCCTCTTCCTTTTTTGATATATAACTTTTTTTTTGTATTAAAAACAAGAGAATAATGATACAGTTTTTTTTTTTTTGTAACTAGACATTTTCAATTAAAAAAAGAAAGTGATCGAATTTTTTTTATATATTTTCGTAGATGTACAAGTACACTTTTCATTATCACATTAGTAATATATATATATATATCTAAACTATTAGACATAACACAACTTATATTTTAGTAGATTTGTGCGCTTTAAAATTTAGTAAACAAAGCACTAAAATTTGAGTAGATGTGGCATAAGATATGTTTAATGATTTCAATAAAGAAAAATTTAAATTACATATCTTAGTAGACCCTTGTAATTCTCATGCAAGTAAATTTCTTATCAGATAAGTTTCCGGCAGATGTTGGATAATTTTAGTTAAGATATATTTTGGCAGATGCTACGAACTATAGAATTTAAAATTGTAAAAGATTATATGGGGGAGGAAGCCGTGTACAAAATGACGTCGTCTTGAGCATAGAATCACGACAGAAGGGGGTTGATTACCCAAAAATGGAGATGGTCCATATATAAACATAAAATAAATGTGGCAACTAATATCAAAAGGACTGACGCTGCCATTTGGTCACCTTATGCGTGGAATCACCCATTTGAAAATGTCGCCAATTCAAGGTTGCGGCGATTGGCCCAGGAAAATGATTTTTTATTTCTATGATTGTCAACTGATTTAATTAATTGGTAAATTTTCTTAGTCTTTATTTTTTTTTTTTTTTTTTTTGAGATGCCCTAAAATTTTATCTCAACTCTCTACTTAAAGTTAGATGCCTCAAATAAGTTGAATTATTTTTAGTTTTATATTATTCATATTTTAAATATATTATATTTCATATATATCAGATATTATATCAATTATATTTTATATTTATTTAATTTGAGTCTTTTAATTTTTAAATTTAAATTATTTAAATTAATAAAATTTTGAGTTATTTTATATTCAGGTTATTAATATTTCAAATATTTTAGTTTTTGGCATTCTTGGTTATAAATTATTTACTTTTTTATTTAATGTGAATTAAGTGGAGTTAAATTTTAAGCTGAACTGCATTAACTTTTATCCCCTTTATTTAAAATGGATGGTTTACATGAATGAAAAAATTACTTTGTCACATAGACCACAAATGGGCATTAGGAAAGAGCAAAGAAAAAAACAAGAACCAGAGAGAGAGAGAGAGAGAATTGGCTCCAATTATTTACTAGAAAATAGTGATTCAACGCAATCGAGTTAGTTAATGATGAACAAATTATGAGTAAATATATTGGATGACGGATAAAAGGGTGGACATTGTGTATGTCATCTATGACAACATGCAAGAAATATATGTGGACGATGATTATGAAAGTAAGAGGTTTGTTTAGCAAAATGCCAACTTGCCTTAGTCTTTCTCTCCCTCTCTCTCTCTCTCTATGGGTTGTCTCTACGTATGAGGAAGGTGTTAAAAATGGGGATTAGTTAAATGGAGGCTCCAAGTTGACTTAATTCTCTCTCTTTCATAAGAAACTACAATAATCGCAGTTTAATAAGTCAATTAATTTATATAGATGTGGGGATATGTGAAGAGAGCTGAGATTTGGCTTCCTTCCATGACCAACCATTTCAAAGGATAAAACAAGAATTCAACTGAAGAGATCCAAAGCAGTTCTAGGGGAAGTTAGATGCTCGAGGCAGATTAGAGAAGTGGGGCACAAGGATTTATATGAAATGATTTCTGGGGCCGCTTCCTCAAGATGTTTTCCTAATGTGTCACAACGAGGATTGCAAATATATCCTCATCATCATCATGGGGCAGAAGATGTTATTTCATCTTCTCTTGATCAAGCAAGTTCAAGCTCAGCAGAGGCTCTCTCGAATTCTCTCCTCTACAATCTCTCCTTCCTCAATGACAAGGTCCATCAGGTGCAGTCTCTGGTCAGCATCTTTATCTCACCGGCCGATCAAAGCCAGCCCGAGTCAAGCTCCTTAGCCTTAGCCAGCGTGGGCAGCACAGTTAAGGAGATTATAGTTTCTGCTTCCTCGATTCTCTTCAGTTGCCAGCAGATGGCTAATGATGCCAATTCAAGCAGCACCACAACCAATGATCCATTGCACCAGTCCCGTGGCAAGGTTCATCAAGAATCCGGGTTATCGCAGCAGCGAAGCTTTGTTGCTGATCATGGTTTGATAGGCCAAGAAAAAGGGCAAACCATCTTTTCCGGGGAAACTTTTGACTGGTATGGTGAGAACAATTATACGAACTGCTGCAACACCAATGATAATAACCGGGTTATGCGTGTCAGCAGCAATAATAGGGTGCAAAGAAGAGGATTGTCTCCAGAGGGTGAAAATATTGGTGGAGGGATGCACGGGAAATCACCGAAGAATTATGATATTATTGAATTGGAAGCAGCCGATTTACTTGCCAAGTACACTCATTATTGCCAAGTTTGTGGCAAGGGGTTCAAGCGGGACGCGAATTTGAGGATGCACATGAGAGCACATGGTGATGAGTACAAGACCAGTGCTGCCTTGAGCAACCCTTTGAAGCATAGCGCGAGTGCCATGGCCGAAGGAGACTCTTCCTTGAAACCCCCTAGGAAATACTCGTGCCCGCACGAAGGGTGTAGGTGGAACCAGAAACATGCCAAGTTCCAGCCACTGAAGTCCATGATTTGTGTGAAGAATCATTACAAGAGAAGCCATTGCCCCAAGATGTATGTGTGCAAGCGATGCAACCAGAAGCAATTCTCTGTGCTATCTGATCTAAGGACTCATGAGAAGCACTGTGGGCATCTCAAGTGGCAGTGCTCCTGCGGCACCACCTTTTCCAGGAAGGATAAGCTTCTAGGTCATGTTTCTTTGTTTGCTGGCCACGCCCCAGCAACTATTTCTTCCACGAGGAAGCCTGCAGGAGATGTTTACAACCAAGAGATGCAAATGCAACTGGACGATAGGTAAATCACATTTAGATGCCTTTTATGTGTGACCGGGCATTGTGAATTCAGATCATCTAATATCTTGGGTTTACCTTTTAATGTTATTATTATTTTACAACTAATATATAAGCAACAATTAGCTGTATGAGCACATTCTAAGCTAAGAAGTCTTTGACTCTGTGCTGTGTGATTCTTATAAATTTATATATTTGTGGGGTTTGAGTAGGGTTCTAAGCTAACAATTTGCTGCGGGACTTCCTTCCTCTTTTTTTTCTCTCTATTATTATTTTTTTCCGTTTTCTTTGCTTGTCCCTCCCACCTTTTAAAAGTACCTGTACCTCGATAAAGGTAGCTTTTTCCATATTTTCTGCCCAAGTCCTTGGAACATTATATTACACACCATGTTCAAATAGCCTTTAAAGCCTCTGCTGCCATTCTAAAATCATGCACTAATTGGGTCTTGTTGATGCTCTCTGTTACTATAAATAGGGGATGAAGCAAACATATATGGATCGCTGATAGACTTGTCGATTGAGGTCTCATGCGCTGAACAAATCGCTCTTACTGAAACTGGAGGCATCGAGCTAACGATGGCAGTGCGGTATTGCTGTGCGGCAATTAATTAATCTTCAAATAATTTCTACATAGAATTAATGTTTTCTTGGTCTCACTACATGTATATCAATATCTGAACATGATGCCAACGTGATATCACGCAGTTCCAATAAAAGGCATTTCACATGTAGGTGCTATATAAGGGCAGGCTCTAACTTGTCCAAACTCACTTGTGCAATACTAATTGAAGCATGGCATTGCATGAACGTTTGGAATATTTATGCTGTTCTTATTTCTGTGATGATTCTATGCTTTTGTCAGTCTTAAGTTCTTAGCCGGGGCTCCATATTCTCAATAAAACAATGCTGTTGCCAATCTTCAATTCATAGTTCTCTACGTTCTAAACTGAATATTGTGTCTAAGCTTATTGATCATACCTTGTCAACCAAACGTAGCCCCTCTTTTTCTTGACAGGTGAAAGGTGAGACTCGAACTTCATACCTCAAAGTTATAGCCTTAAATCATTAAGTTAAAACTCTAGTTTCATTAGTTGAATAGCTTATCAATTTTGTTGTTAAATGGCATCATATTGATATATAGCTAAATCCGGCCTCATGAGTTGAGCCGAAGTCTGGACGCGGTGAACCTGCATGAGTTTGCGCTTGTGGAAGGTTTGAATTCATGACCTTCTGCGCCTTTACACGCACCAGTTCCAAGCCTACAACTACTTAGGCCAACAACCTACGTGGGCGATGTGATTCTCTTTTCAGGAGTTTATAGGTAAATATAGAGTTAGGTTTATTGATTAGTTTGTTGATTCCGACTTAGGGTTTGAAAGTAAATAATACTGCATTGACTTGAAGGTTTAAAGTTCTTAAAGGACTAAGCCTTGAGATTACTTAATATAAGTATTATAGCTCCCAACACCTTTTCAGCACCTACCTGTTACAAGAGGTTTTAGTTGGCTCTCTCGTATATTTTCAAGAAATATTCAACGTTTTGTGAGGTTACCAAACGTACATCATTTGATTTGGGTTGCTTGAATACCCATGATTAAATTAATCGATTCTTAAGTTTTTTAAATGGTTAGTTGTCGAGTCTGAATATTTGGTGTATAGCATCATTTTTAGGTATTGCCTGCAAATATTATTATAGTTAATAATGTTCATGATAAAATGATAGTAGCAATGGATGTATTTCTAAGTAGAATTAGTGTCTATGCTTGTAAGGAGGCTCCCATGACATAACATTTATTTCATTGTTCTTGCCTTAGTTTCATTAAAGTAAATAAAGTAATCCAAAAAAAGAAAAAAAAAAAGGGAGGCAAATAAAGTAGTATTCGATAGTTATATATCATAAGGCTCAACCAGAATCTCGCCCTTCCTCTACCCCGCATGCTCTCCTCAATGATTTTCCAAGATGCACAAGCTGTTTAGGATTTTACTGAAAAGGAAATTACAAGGGGAAAATACAGAAAACGTAAACAAATTAGCTTTCTCAATTGTATCCTGGCCAACTTGAGGAAAAAGTTGACCAAATTGCGACCAGGGAAGCCATGGCATAGAGCAGCACATCCGTTTCTTTATGTGATGGTGTCATTGCCTTTCGAAACAGTCAAAAATTGGGACTTGGGACTTTGGCTTCGTTTGGTTTACTATTATTGTTGCCAATTGATGTTGCTGATTGTTAATTACTAATTGTTATTGTTAATAAATAAAATAAAATAAAATAATAATATTTAGTTAGGTTGGTATTATTTATTATAATTAATTAGAACTTTTATTTATTATGAGAAAAAGAGAAAAAATATTTAAGTAATCAAAAGTATTATCATTGAAGAAATTTAGATCAAGTATAATTTATCAGCTATTATTGTTACATTAAAAAGTAGTTCAAAAAGTGTGTTTGTGTGTGTGTGTGTGATTAGGAGAATTTAATTAGCCATAAATGATGAATTTGCTATCATGAAATGTTCGGGGGGTCTCTCATCCAGTTGTTAAAAATAAAGCAATTCAAGATGGCTTTCCGTCTTTTGCGAGAGACTATTGAGGGCATCATGCAGTTATGAGATCCTAACGACTACGACTGGTCAGTCATTGGTGCCAATGCGGGAGGGTGGTTGGTCTCATGATGGTTGGTCTCAGGGTGGTATCCAAAAGGATAGCCATGGATTGCGATTTAAGGTAGAGTCACTGATTCAAAATTCCAGTTGTGTTATTGTAAATATGTATGAGACTAATGCCAAGTCCATGTAAAACGAATTGGCCAGTTTGTATGAATGAAAAATGGTTCAAAACAAAGTCTTCATCGTTAAAAGGCTCGTTAATATTAAACACTGGGATCATAACAGTATGATAGAGCACATGAACAATAGGTAGGATCATGTGCATAGGTTGATGAAAATGAAGATTTCATTCGATGATGAACCATACAACTACATTCTTTTAAATACATTACCCGATACTTGGGAGACATTAGTGATAGCACTCCATAATTCAGCACCAAACGATAGGTTTTGGGTACTTCAGGGGGTTTGTTCAATGAAAAGACTAGAAGAAAGGAACGAGGGTACACTTTTAAGCCTAAAGCTCATTTTACGGAGAAACGAGATGATCAGAGGAATGAGTAGAACCCAAAACTTCAGCAATTTTGATAACCGTGACAAGTTACAAGGGGGAAATCCAAGTCTCCAAAAATCAGTGAAATGCTATTTTTGCAACACGTTTAGGCTGACCCTTAATGATGTGAGGCACATTAAATGTATGGCTCCATTTGATATCTACCAGTGTTCTTGATGATAAAAATTATATCAATGAACTTTGCAATTCAAGATAGAAGCTGAGTAAAGGTAATCTCTTGATTCCAAAAGGGAAGAAACACGTTCTGTACAGGACACATGCCATATTGTGGAAGGGAGACTTGAAAATTCAATTGGTGATTTCTCACTTGAATGATGACTCTTGGTAATTAGATTATACTTTGTTACTTTTATAATGACCATTTCAGAAAAGCATAGATTTTTTCTCGGAAAGTCTCAAAATCATATACATGATGTGTTCAGACACTTCTCTACTAGTGTTGAAAAAGAGATAGGAGAGAAATTGAAATATATCCAAACGGAAAATGGTGATGAGTACTGAGATTCGTTTGAATGGTATTGTTAAAAATATGACATCAAGGTTGAGAAGACATTATTAAAACTCTACAGCAAAATGCAAACCTAATAAAAATGGGCTCTCTCTTGCTGGGTTGGATTTTTATAATTGACTAAGATATGGTTAGTCTATGGCATATAAGTCATTGAAAAAAGACAAAAAAAAGAAAAGAAAGAAAATAAAATATTTTGTAACAAATATCCATAGTCAATAAATAAGTTAAAGTCTATTTTTATAAGTCACCTGTCACATGTCACATGACGTGACACTTAAAGATATAATTTGACGAAATAACTTTAATTGTCAATAGTTCAATAGTCCATAATTTAAATTGACAAAAGTATAAATTTGAAACTTTATTTGACAAAATGCGTAAAATTTACAATCTAAATTTCTAATTATTGCTTTGGTTTTGTGTTTCTTTTTCTGAGTATTGTTTGTAACATATGTCCAGTTGCTGCTGTCAAGCAAGTTTTATTGTTCAAGCTGTCCTTGCAAAAGCGAAGAGATGCAGGACGACATGCCGTTCATTTTTAGTGAAAGTCAATTGAGGCTGTAACCATGTCCCCAAGATGAACACTGTGAAGTTGACAGGAAGTAATGCAATTGTTCATTCCAACTCATAAGACGACGTCAATCAATGTTTGTGTAACAAACACAATTACCATGGATGCTAAAGTCCAATGCTGTCCTGCAAATGATCAAGAATTAATCACGGACATCTACACATGGAAACTTGAACATCCTTGTTTGAACATTTTCCTCCTATGCACATTCTTTGTAATTTGTCAACGTTGGAACATTGAAGAATCCCACGGCTATTTCTAACTCTGTATTTGGTAACTACTTTACAGCTGATGCACTAGTCAATTTCAGCATGAACATAATCTACAAACACAAAGTTTTGTTCAAGTTGATGCAAGACATAAGCTAAGCAGGCACTTGAAAGGGCAAGTCCGGCCAAAAGAGCCCGAAACTGCACTTCTGAAGGAATCCCAGCTGTTGCGCAGAAAGCAACAGCAGCACCAATTAGAAACTTTCGCAATTTCTGGAACGCCATATGAGCTCCTTTGCAAGATGAGCATTTTAAAGTGTGCTGCTCAAATCTATCCAACATCTGCAAGACAAAATCATAACAGAAAATCCTAACGAGTAATTAGTTCAACTTTATAAGTACAACAGCATTTCATCGTTAACTGCATACGTGGTTTCCAATTCTTTAACAAATGGAACATTGGAACCAGTAAAAAATGCTAGATCTTTGCTATGTATCTAAATATGCGACCGCCATTTCTGACTATTAAGAATTGAGAATTAAAGACTGATACTTTCATGCCATTACAAAGTAATCTGTTGGATAGAGTAGATGAATTCCGAAGCATTCGTACCTGACGTTTGGATAAGACTGTTGATGGCAAAGGTTGTTGGTATCCAAAACCAAACCACTCAGGTTGGCTATTACCATGTTTCCTAAGCCAATTACGAAAGGCCAAGACAAAGCGGTCTGCTTGAGTGGGTGTGAACGTAATCTTTGAGTATTGCTTGTTAACATCAGCAGAACCCTCCTTGGACTTTGAAAGAAATACTTTCTCTTGACCCTGTAGGACAATCATGTCTCCATCATAAACTTTGTTTGAAGTCCAATGCTCGTGCCATCTTGGAACCATCTGACAGTTAGTTAATCAGGACACAAAATCAGTGAGATGCATGCACACCTGCCGCAGGATTAAAAAGGGACTATTTGACCTCTTGAGAAGCCAAAAAAAACAAACAAATTAGACAAAAAACAGGTACCTGCCACCAAGCAGGACCTGGCACTGTGAACTGGAAGAAGTTTCGAGCACTACAGACAATTGAACGGGTCTTTCCAGGTGCCATTGGAATGTTGAAGGAACAGATCCATATTTTCCATTTCTGATCACCCAATATAGGAAGTTTTGTATCTATTTCTACTCTGGCAAACATTAGAGGGACAAACAGTCAGATACATTGAGAAACAAAATACAACTTGGCCCTCTCCATGCACTTAGCCAACAATCCCCAAAAATATATTTTCTGTGCAAAAGAAATGACTTGTCAATGATATACAAATTCTCATGGCTTGCACGAGAGAAATGGCCTCACTTGTTAACGTAGTAACAAGGTGCCACAAACTTAGCACTGATGCGTGGGTTTCCATCATTGGATCCAGCAAAGCCCCATGGACCACGTGACTCCAACTTAAATGGCAAAGGCTTGGCTCTATCTCTCCTCCCAGTAACCTGCGGATTCATTTCTCCAATTAAGGAACACGGTCAATGCAATTTTATCAAGCACCAATTCTACAAAGAAACTAAGAAAAAACATGAAACTAAAACAATCCATACAAGAGAGTTTGTCCCATACCAAAACCATAAGAAAAGTAGGCAAGCAGTAACCAGGGATGATTTGCTAAGATAGAAGCACATGGTTTACTCAAATTTGAATTAGGGACACAGCAAGAAGAAGATTATCTCAGGGATAGATTACATATAGAAATAACTAGCTTTCTCCTTGTAAAGAGACAGATGTTGCATAATTAGGATTGGAAGAGAATAAAACATCCAGAAAGCACTAGTTCTGTAGTGGAACAAATAGATACACTAACTCTTTGGGTGAACAAAGAGAAGCAACCCATGAGACTGCCTTTATACACCCAGCCAGATCCTTAACCTTTCATCTGATGCATTTTTAAATATAGAAGGCTAGTTCAGTGACAAGCAATTCATGTGTAGGCTACGAATGAAGTTACAATTTATTTTCACTGGTTATTGTCAAGCGGATGGCTCAAGATGCCCTGATAATATCCATAGAAGCCACTCAAGTTAAGAGCATTTTGTTTTCTGGTATCCCAAAATTAGTTATGAGCATATTTAACATTTTTGGCTACTATCACGAATTTGAAGTGAACATATTATTCCAATTGCCAGTGTTGAAGACATTGACATGTCACAACTACTTGAAAACTAGTATCCCTCGTGACATCTACACAATACACTATCTGGCCAGGAGTTGCACAAATAACACTGCTAACCAGAATCAATATAGTCCTTGGATGAACATAGCTGACTTCAAAAGTAGTTGTTACTTATGATAGCAGTATTGCCTAACCATCAAATAAATTCATCAAACCATTTAAAGGCTCTAAACTTTATGCTAATTCATAAACAAATCTTCAATCAAGATGGTCAACTCAGATTTATACCTTGTGATGAGCAAAATCAATGTGAGAAGGATCAGAGACATTCTCCATGAGGGTATCATAACCGTAGAACAAATCACGCTGAATTGTCACTGTTGAGAACTCAGGTTTATCAAAATCATCAGGCAACCTGAATAATTTGCAAGTCAATAAACAAACATGATTATATAATTGCATGGCAATACCAAATGTAATTAATCTATACAAAATATAGACCCAAATACAGCAAGGAAATGATAAAGGATCAATCGCTCACCTCGGTGGCTTTGTGGCTTGAGCTCTCTCCCAACCATTCTCATCTGGCCAAACAAAGAGTAGGCCCTGGGACACCATTGTAGGAAAACTGGTAGCACAAGCTCTCGAAGACTTAACTGCACGAAATTCAGGACCTTCAGGCAAGGCCTGAGGAATACGAGTGCAGGATCCACAACCATCAAATGACCACCCGTGATATGAACATTGCAAGTGCCCATTTTCATCAATCCGCCCTTCCTGCAAAGATCGACATGGATTCATCAAAATCATCAACTCCATCAACCAAACCAGGTTACTTATTGCTTGCAAGAATACAGGACAAATAACCCCTCGTTTAGTCAAAAGCAATTCAAAAAACACATCATGCGAGTTCAACCTTACACAGTCTGTAAGGCAGAGTTAACTTCAGCAGCTTAAGTTAAGAATTGGCCACCCGAATTAAACATAGCTATCATATGCAACTATTTTGGTCAATTGAGACAGATTTTATTTTTTTGCTTCTTTTCAGTTTTTATAAGACTAACTGAACAGCGTGCATCCACAACACAGCAACCGAGCAAGTAAGCAATCGAGCAATCAAAGAACCGCTTGAATTAGGCAAGCAAACAGAATTTTGTGTTTTTTTTTTCTTTTTTTTTTCCAGGTAACAAAACAAGGCATAAAAATTGTGGATATCTGACTGATAAGGGGGCGAGACGATGGGGGCATTTGTCATCAAGAGCAACCCATTGTTGAGAGGCTTTATCAAACCAAAGAACCAAGTCTCGACCCAGAAGCTGGAAAGGGGTTGGCAAGCGATGGTCCAAATCCTCAAGCAAAGAAACCGGGTACCAGTGATCCCTCCATCCGAACTTCGATTCACTGCTCTCCTCTCCAACCCCATATTCCCCTTCTTCTTCTTCTTCTTCTTCTTCTTCTTCTTCTTCTCCTTCTCGGTTTTGCACAGAAGGAGATGGTGGAGCTGCCACACCTACTGGACGGATGATTTGGGTCCTCTTCTTGCCTATACTATTATTGATGCTCAAGTTTTTTGGGAACGTAAAGGCTGAGACTTTGGCATCAGCATGTGCTGGCAACATGGCTTTGGGCATGCAGGCTGTAGAGATCGAGATGGGCAGTGCCATTTCTTCTTTATTTTTTTTCCCTTTTCAGCTGGCGTGCTTTGAATTGATGCTTTTGCTTACTTTACGGCACTTACGGCAATTGGATTTGGTTTTCTTTATTCAGAGTCTGGTGCTGTGGTTTTCTTAATTGGTTTGGTTTCTCAATTGCTTTGGCCTTTTATTTAGTTTCCGTGGGGCTGTGGACCTATCCCCACAGTTTTTCCCCCTTTTTTTCCTATTTTTTTTTTTTTCTTTTGGGGAGTTTGAGCTGAAAGCGAAAGCAGTGAATGAATGATTAATTGATTTTAGGCCTAAAAAGCTATAATTTAAGACTGAGGAGTCCAATGCCTGATGATCCTGTTCTTTTTAACAATCGTCAAAAGTGAGATTGTATTTCTTTTCATTTTTATTCTTCTTTTCGGTTTTGCCTGCCACAGTTATCTCAAATCCGAGAAACCAATGCCTCGCTTGCGGTGCGGTGCACTAAAGTCAAGACTGATTCATTTAAAAATATTTTTATTACAAATATGCGTATAAGATAAATATAACTTTTTATATTCAATAATTTATTAATATTCATTTTATACCTATCTAAGCGTATGAACTAACAGGAGTCGGATGCGTACAGGTGTTTACGACCTAACAGCTACAGCCACAGCCACTGAGTTACCTGAGAAGCGAGATTTTTTTGGTCTGCGAGCCGCAGATTCTGTTTATTATAATTATTATTATTATTTTATTTTATGACATTTTTTTTCTTGTCCTTATTTATATTTTTGTGACAATCTATACCGATAATCATTCCTTGCTTTGCGCTACACTCAGTCTGGTGATACTCAAAAGCATCACATTCATATATATATATATATATTACATCACTGTATCGTCAAGGTCAACCTAGCTTTTGTTTTTAACTAAATTTTTTAAATTATTAACATATGATAATCTTTTAATTCATTTAATCTGACAGTTTTTGTAATATTGGATCCATTCATTATATTAAAATTTATTTGATAAAAAGAATATCTTTTTATAAAAAATTTTTTGAATGAAATATTGATAGTTAATGAAGCAATTGGTTAGTATGATTTCCAATTTGGAAACAAATTTTGATTCTATGTGAAACTCTTTGAATCTTTTTATTTAACAATTGAAACAAGTATTTGTTAAAAAATTTTGAAGTAAAAGATGTTTTAGATATATATGGACCAACAAAAAGACACACAAGCAAGCAAGTGTATATATAGTTTTTTGCCATGACAAACAAAAAGAAAATATATATAAGACCCTGTTGAATAATTCAACTAACCAGACACAGAACATTCAGAGTTTTAATCCTAAGCAGAGAATTTTTCTTTTTCTTGATGGTGGGGTGGGGTGTACAAAAGCAACATTCATTACCCACCTCCGAACACCTATCTTGTGCCTGTGTTTGTGCATGCAAAACATTTGAAAGCTAAGGAAGATGTACAGAGGCACAAACACCCATACATAAGTGCCAACACATGATCATTTACTCATGAAATACTAAAGCTGAGTTTCTAAAGAAATCATATTTGAGCTAGTTTACATTAGGCCCACATTTCCTTGTTTGTTCATTTACCCATATCCCATATGAGTTGATAGGATTAGGCTCATCTCTGAGTCGAGGTCCAACACAAATCCAGTACATCACACTCCTCTCTAGAACAGAAGCTATACCATTATCTGGATTTGCTTTTGGGGAGGATATCACGATTTAAATTTAAAGGCCATCACTGGAACCAAGAGAGGAACCATCTTCAAGGTTGTGGCTCTGTTGTAGCTTGACTGACTCACAAAATTCACAATTGTTTTTTAAGTACACTAACAAACTGTTACAACAAATAGATTATTTTCTTATAAAAATAATTAAGGCAAAATATTTTTCTCATACACCTGCAAACAAACGAGCCAGTATCTCAACCCCAAGGTTTACCTAACACAATACTCCACAACTTGTTTTAGGATTCAAGATGTTTGAAGCAACAATTTCAATTATGCACATCCAAGAAACATGATAGGCGAGAAAACATGGAAGGTACTAAAAAGAGAAAAGGCTAGATCCAGCCCTTTTCCAGCAATAATCAGAACTGAGAACCATAGGGAATTCAAGCAAACACTAAATTCTCCACTAGAGAGAATTACAACAAACACTGAAAGATGATCCATATGTTTAATAGGTCCAATAAACCAAAAGCATTGTGTACAACTAGCAGCTTTGGACACACAGTAACAATCACTCACTTAGCAAGCATGGCTTGCTGAGCCTGATTCGCTTGATTCTCCTGCTGCTGCTGATAATTCAATGGCCTCCTGAAAAGCATGATATGTGGCTCCGGGCGATGAATAGCATAGTGGACCCAGCCACGACTCTGCTGAACCCCAATTGCTCGCCACTCGTTCTACAATGCCAAATCAACAAAGTTACAAATAAAATCTCCCCGATTTATATCAAACAAAAATGCTCATAACCACATACTATTCTATTTCACACTATCACACGGGCAAACGCTGTGAACTTTTATTCTAAAACCTCTGTCATGCAAAGCAACAAATTCGGAAAAACCTCCAACCCTCCACCCCCAACCCCTAAAAGGCAGATCTGAAGATCTGTCTAGACTCAAGACCCAACCAATTCAAGTAATCAAATTCATTCGATTCTGACCTTCTTAGAGAGAAGACCCTCAATCTTCATTAAATTCCAAAAAATTTCCACACTCATTTCATAAAAACCGATGACATTAACAGTCATTAATACATATATGAGTCCGTCAAATCCACTATAAAGCTTACATTCAGAGATAAAAAGCCCAGTTCGTGAAATAAATTGAAGTTGTAATCAGCGCCTAGAATTGAAACAATACCAACCAGCAAGCTAATATTTTACCTTCATCCAATTAATTTCTCGGCAACCAAACAAAATGAACCAGCAGAACACCATAACCAAATAAATAAATAAATAATTTAAAAAAATAACAAAAAAAGGCGAAATGGTGGCTAATTTAATTTACTCACTTCAGAAAGAAGCCGATTCTTCGGGAGCAATTTGGCCACTTCAGGAGGAAGAACCACATGCCTAACACAGACCCACCAAATCAGCAACAAATTCAAAACCAAAATAAAATAATAATAAATAACCAAAATAATTACCCAAAAAAAAAAACAAGCCCCAAAAATTGAAATGAAAAAAGACAACAAAAAATCCATCAAAAAGGAGATTAAAAAAAAGAAAAAAACACAGACAGAGATAGAGATGAAACCTGTACTCGTAGGTGTCATCAAAGTACTTCTCGGAGTATTGGATCTGACCCATCTCTTCTCGGCTCTTTCCAGCAAGAAATGCCCGAAAATTCCTACAAAATGCCCGAGACAGACGCGCAGAGAGCCAGAGGGAGAGAGAAAGACAACAAGAGAAGAGCGAGAGAGAGAGAGAGTGTGAGAGAGAAAGACAGTAAGAGAAGAGCGAGAGCGAGAGAGGGAGAGAGAGACTTAAAAAATGAGATATTTTGTTTTAATGTAGAGAAATGTATGGTAGTAATAGAAAATAAATACGCTTCCTTAAACAAAACACAAAAAAAAAAAAGGGTATTTTTCTTTATTTAATTAATTGTTTAATTTCTTTGGAAAAAAAGATGGAAGAAGAAGAGAGAGAGAGAGAGAGAGAGAGAGAGGAGGGAAAGGATGATTTTGCTTTTATTTTTATTTATTTATGGTGTTGCATTGCATTTTTTTTTTTTTTTGAGTTTCAAATTTCAAAATCTTTCCCGCTCTTCTTCCAATTAGGTTACAGCCTGCTTGCTAATCAGATGAATTTGTGGGTGGTTTTATCTCAATTTTAAGCTTTAAAATAAAAAAAAAGAAAAATATTCTCTACACTTTAGAAAATATTTGTTATATTAAAAAAATGAAGATTTTTTTTTTCTTTAAAAATTTCTTGTTTCCTTTTTCCAATGGTTCAATCCACGATTACAAGCAAATTGGCCTGAATTTTATGTGTTTTCCTTGAACATCCATACAATTTTTCTCATTTTTATTTTCTACCATCATGACATATAAAATTATAAATAAAAAAAAGCTATTTCTGACTCTTATTTTATCAAATGGTTATTTTATTTATTGGACATTGAGCTGAATTGAATTTAAATTTGTTAGGAGTAAGCTTTTGCATTTCATTAACGATTCTTTTTGAGTGTTTTTGAAGGATTTTTTTTTGTTTTTGGGATCAAGTTACTATTAGACCCTCAATGGATTTAAAATATATTTAATAGCATTGATAACCAAAAAATAAATAAATAAATTATAGAATGATTTCAAAATATAAAAATTTTGTTAGAAACAATTGTAAAATCTATATTAAATATTTGAATTTACCCTTTTTCTTTTTTTTTTGGCCATCAATAGACCCTAATAACATTACCTTTTGCTCATAAAAGTTATCTGGTTTTAGTTAAATGAAAATGCTATTTTTTATTTTTTTTTCAGTAACAAACAATTGAAAGATTAGAAAAACTACCTTGAAATGCACTTAATAATTTCAAACTTAGGGATGGGATTTTGGAGTCATATCAATTCCTGACAAAAGTCTTTTGTTCGGCCATGATGATTGAATCCAAGAGGTCCAGAAACACTCTACTTCAATTAAAAACAGCAGAAAAAATTGCGGTTGTAACCATTTAAAATCTACTATTTTGCAGTAAATCTCTTAAATATTATATAAAGTATCAGTCACATAATTTAAATTAACAGGCATCCAATATAAAATCATTTCATGTCTTTTAGCATTAGCGAATGAACATAAACAATCCCTTAGCAGCATAAACAACCCAAGTGCTTAGGGAGCAGCTTCTCTCAATTACAAACCCATCAAGACGTACATCATTCCACGAAAACAAGTTAATTTGAGAAATATAATAACCGGGAGAAAGATGTAAAGGGAGATGCCTATCACTAAGGACAGAGAGCTGCACGCCAATCATCAAATTTAACCATTTCAAAATTTTGGAGCAACCACACCCCAGTATACTGCACTTTTCTTCCAAATATACCGCACTTTTACTTCTGTACATCCTCCTATGATCAGCTGTCTAAATCTCACTACTCCTCTTCCCTTTCTATATTCTACAAAAAGGGCCAAAAAAAGACACAGAGGAAATGTAGCAGTCCCTCTCTTCCCATTAGCTTTAAGATTCAAGAATAGACTCTAATCCTGTACAAAAAA
This sequence comes from Bruguiera hainesii, assembly GCA_023213295.1. Taxonomy (NCBI): domain Eukaryota; kingdom Viridiplantae; phylum Streptophyta; class Magnoliopsida; order Malpighiales; family Rhizophoraceae; genus Bruguiera; species Bruguiera hainesii. Next base: position 7,010,771 of record JAHOYR010000006.1, read on the forward strand.
AAAAAAACAAAGAAGGGAAAATGCCATAAGCATTCTTTACATGAGGTCTCTCCAAAAAATTTGATTTCCCACTTCAAAAATTTGCTTCGCAATCAGCCGCCCTGTGATTTGCTCACAATTCGGCACTTCGGGACTGCCTTCCGGAGCATCGACGTCCCCTGGAAGACCATCATTTGATAATCTTTCCTGAACTCCATCACCTGCAGTCCAGGAAAATGCACAAATCAATTCCGTAGAGCATGGCTTAAAGCTAGGCACTGAGATGGAGACAACGAATTAAATGCAAATAGCAAAACCTACTCGCATGAAAAATCGGAGCAGCAAGACAATAAGATTTAACCAAGGACTTTTGCAATGGGGAGAGTGTGACAAGTTGGTTGTTACGAGAAATACAACTCCTCAACAGAAAGATATCCGTTGCAAACAAAATGACAAAGAAAAGCCCCCAGTTCCTCAGAAAGAATACACGAGGGGAGAAATTTTTCCCAAATGAAAACAAAACAAAATAGAATAAGGAAGAATAAAAAGCAAAAGAGGGGGCAAATTATAAATGAATTAGCGTAAGTGTGTAATGTTTTAAGAGCATGTGTTTTAACAATCCTGCTCAAAGTGGTTGGCACACCTCATCCTGGCTCATCTTGCTGAACCCAAATTTGTTTGTCCAAATAGATTCGGCTTCTTCAGCTGCTGGAAGAACAAGATTCTTCACATTGAGGAACCCGAGGAGCTTCTCAACACAGGTGAACAAGACCTGGAAGAGTCCCTACAAAAACAGAGCCAGTATCTCCTTTAGTTAGAAAAAATGGTCAGGTAGCAATGCTCCAGACAGCTGGAAATGAGAAGTTGTTCAGTTTCTACAAGTATGTGGCAGATGCAGTCATGTCCACTTGCAACGCCCACCATGAATGAAAGGAAACTTAGCAGCAATGCTGTGACTACTGTTAGAACTCTCCTGTGCAACCGCACAAATACAAAGTATGCATGCGGTCCAAAAATTATAGACTTGAGTCAAGCATCTTGTCTCACCTGTCCTTCAGATTTGCTACTAGTCGCAACTAAAGGAAGTTCTGCCAGCTCCTGCCCAAGAATTCTAACAATTGCACATGACACAACCACATGGCTGCACAAGAAGTGAAAGTTATTAACATAAAAGTATTCTATAAAGGATTACAAAGCAAAACCAATTAAGCTAGCCTGATTGGGTTGGCACAAGAGCAAAGCTCTTGGTGGGAAGTTTGGGGTTCAAACCCCAACTCCCTCAAAATCTCCCAAAAAAAGAGAGGGCTTTAATTCTGACGTAGCAGGGGAAAAAAAAAGAAAAAGAAAAGAACTACAAAGCACAGATTTGTTTACAACGCTTACTTGACCAGCAACACTGCACAATACATGCCGCCAAGTTCTTGTCCTTTGACATTCTCTCTACAAAAGCCAACATATCAATTATCCATATGCAGACTTGATGTGGCACAAGCAGTAATCCAATGATAAGAACAAGAATTACATGTTGTTGGATAACAAGAAGCCAAAGTGCTTAAGATCTGATGTGCAAAAGTGAAGATATATATTATTGCTTACCCATAAACCATTGCTGGTATGAGGTCACCATCAATTGTGTGCATTGGTCCCTCTACAAGTATTGGATCAAACCGCTCCTACGGCCCAAAAAAAGGGCAGAAAAGGACAACAAAAAATAGTTAGTACTTGACAAGTAAGCATTATCATCCTATTCCCAGTTACATGCAATCTTAACCACAGTATCAATATAATGATCACAAGCAAACTGCTTATAATTTATTCTCCACCAAATTTAGTTGTTAAATAGTCAAGAATATCCTAAGCATGGCAAAAACACAATCACTCACATGAAAAATTGCAACTGCATCAGACAACAGCACTTTACTGTCATCAGAAGAATTTTTTTTCCCACTCAGAAGTCTCCAGCTTACATCAACCTTGTCCTCACTTTCCAAGTTATTATCCCCTATCCTCTTCTTTATAACATTCAAAGAAGAATCTGGAAGCTTTTCTTCACCACGGATAACCAATTTCTGCAAAGCTGCATGGATTCTGGCACAATCAGAGCAACAGAACCACTCTCCATTTGGCAACTCCTGTTGTACAATGTATGTCAACCCTCCAAAAGTAGTAAGACTTGATGAGAGAAAACATAGCATAGTAACAACACAACAAATTGCACCTTTAGATCTTGCATATTGTGATCCTTTAAACAGCCAACATGATGCTCCTTCTCACACTGAGGAAATTTAGTTCATGTCAGTGGAGAACTTAATTGGCAAACAAATTCAATAGCTGTACAAAGTAACAAGCAAAATATTGCATTCACATATATTAAAATACATTAAGAATACCTGGTCACAAAGAATGACCGTGCGAGGCCCGAAATGTTTTTCAAAATCATGTTCCCTGCAAGCATCATGATGTTAAAATGCCAACTGAAAGCATTTACCAGAATAAAGAGGACGATAAACTTGTTTTCTAGGGAAGTGGAATGAGAATTGCAGATTATGCCAACAAAAAGCATTCAAATGGAACAACTCGATAAATGGTAACACACACAGCAGCAGCAAAGGGTAATCAGTAGAAGCTCAAAATCATTTCACCAAGATGAGCAGAGGACTAATCTTTAAAGAGCTCTTGCAACTTTAAAGATCAACCAAGTATACTAGTCCACTAACAGATTATTAACATTGGGTGAAACTGCTATTACTGAGTCTTCGTCTGTTGTTGAAGTCTAATGCCTACATTTACATAGAGACAAAGTTGCTAGAGAAGAGGAAAAGGAAAGAATAAAGATTCTGTAAGGAAGATAAAAACAGGAATGCATTCCACCTGCATAAAACACATCCACCAGATTCATTCTCTAATTGGACAATACGTATGCATCGTCTGCTTATCTGTTCTATGGGATCAATTCCAGCAACTCTTCCAGCTGCTATCGCATTGGCATTGCGTTCTGCAAACTTTTCTTTCTGGTAGGTATTCAGGCAATATTTGCAGTACCATTTGCCCTTCGGGAAGCTCGGCAAAGAAAGACATTCTGCCATGCATCAATCACAATTAAGCACTAATCCAAAAACCAACATATAGGAGCCTCACCATAGCAGTGCCGATCCTATGAGAGTAATCAAAAGTCTGTTCACACAACAGAACAAGCAATACAAGTTACCTTGGTGAAAAGCCCTGGGGCATCCATCACAGCATAAAAGATCTCCACCATCATGACAAATCTGACAGAGGTCATCATTTTCATTGGTAGACAATTTACGACTTTTGATTATAGATATTGCCAACTCATGGAGAGACACACCATTAGATGTATAAATGTGGAGATAACTGCAAAACAAACAACACAGCTTGAAAAGAAAACCAAAATAACAAACAAAATTAAGAGCTCATTTTCCCAATACTTCTACACCAGTATTCAGGCATAACAAATGCAGATCTTTTAATTTAAATCATGTCATGTGGCATGACACGCAAACTTTGAGCTTATTAGAAAGGCTAAAAGAACAAGTAAACCCTTAAGTTTTAACTCAATATGTAATTAGGCACTTTAAGTTATTTTAGATCCAAGTAAATCCCCAACTAGCTCAAATTGATTTGGCCACACGTCTATCTTTTCTGTTAGTCTATGAAATTCTAATTTGACATGATACCCAGAATGAAATATGACTAAGCTAACGTGCAAATGAAAGTTTTCAAATATCAAACAAATACTAAACAGTTACAATTTGGTTTCCATTCACAAAATCAGGTAACCTATATTGCTACCATCCATGATTAATGCTCAAAAGAACCAGCTACTACCTCTGCCTCTTCTAATAGCCACAACATGATAAGATCATTGTCTCAGCAAAAAATTTTGGAAAAACAAAAAAATAAACACCTTGTATCTGTATCTATACATTGCCCAACTCCCTCTTCCCCGAGAACCAAGTCTCCATTTAAATCCAGCTCATACATTTACCAGCAACCCTTCCCAGAGACCAAAAATTGCCCCTTAAAGGTCCCCAAAATCTGGAAGAATGAGAAAAAGCCTACACAAGCACTGGCAAACTCCATCTTTCTTGAACCCTACACCATAGATGCTAGATTGTCACAAAATGATCTATCCTACAATCAACTATTCCTATGTCAGCAACTCAAGCCACATGATCAGCAGCAATCCCTATCCCTTGTAAGACCCAGCTGCCAATTTTTAGTATCCACCACTTGTTTGATAGAACCGCTATACCAAAAATCACCTAGACAAAACTAACCTCTGCCTCCATTCCTCTTGCGTAATCCCAGATATATTTGCATTAAGTGTTAGTGATTTGAGGGGGAAAAAGAAAATAATTCAACATTGTTTGTCAGTGGATCTGCTAACCAATATAGGTTTATGGGTAATGGTAACAAGGCCCACTGGTTTTTGGGTATATCTGTTTATATCTATATTTGCTAGATTGTTTTTGGGGTATCTGTGGTGGTTGGAAGAGAGAGAGGCTAAGACTTCTAGAAGCTTATGTGTCTCTGGGCTGTTAAATGGTAAGGGCAGAGAGCACACTTGAGAGGAATCTTTTAACCTTGTCAGCAATTTGGCACCAATGAATTTGTTTGACCATATCACGATGAAGCATCAGCTACAATTATCCTAGTCATCAATTGCATTACAATTTGTCCTCAATCACACATTTTTCAGTGTTGGGATTTCTTAGTTTTAAGATAGTTTAGAGCCCCTAAATGCATATTGAGTTAAAGATTAAGGGTTTTTTTTTTTTTTGACCTTTTAGCCTTTTAAAACATAGAAATCAAAAGGCACCAATTATGATAACACTTGGGGTTAAACCAAGAAAACATAATGACATGTAATGCTTACGGTTTGCGACGAGAAGCCCAACCAGCATGAGCTTCAAACAGAGAGGGGCTGACCTGGTCATTAAATGTCAAGAAAAAACAAATCTTAGACAAAGTACCCAAGAAAACAACAAAGATGGCATAAAACCAATTTTTATCCAACAAATCAGCATAATCAAGACTTACCTCGGAGTTGCAGCAATAACAGAATATTCCAGAACCTTTCTTGTAACCTGTGAGTAATTTCTGCCCAACAACATTTTACCACTCAGAAAAGACAAATAAATTGAATTATTACAAAATATGACTGGTCATTTTCGTAAAAACCTGTCCACGAGAATAATATGCGACTTCAGTTCCATCTGGCAAGACATCTTCCTCAAAAACCAACTTATGTAATCCCAAATCCCTGTCAAAAGAGGGATAACGTGGAAAAAAAATATTAAACCTCAGAAAAGAAATATTACAAAACAAAAATATCTTAATGGTGCATCATAACAAAGGTTACAAAATAAAAAAAATAATAATCAGCATAAGAACACAAAACACTCACTTTCGGGTAAGTTTTCCATGACTCTTGCTCAGGGATGAGCTAGTTATCATTGAGCTATCAGATGATTTAGGGATTGAAAGTCGTTTTGGGGTACTGAAACAACACCAATAAAGCAGAATCACTATCAACATATACAATCCTAACAGATTGAAAGATGCATATAACGACAAAAATAAACTTTCATATTGGAGCAAAGTATATTGCTTTGCAATATCAACAACCAATTGACATTAGTCAACAGTGCACTCTTGCATCTGTAGCCAGTAGATGTATGTCTATTGCTAAAATTCAGTTAATTTTGCATGGTGTTTGGTAGACTACTGCCTGAACCCACATTTCATTATGACAGTGAAATATTTCTCCGTGATGGCAGAAACCAGATGTCACAACATTGCACACCAAGTCTCATCAAAAAAGGAAAGAAAAAAGAAAAAAGAAAAAAACACACAAAGTAAATTACACAGGCCTTCTTATCAGTAGCCAAATATTAAGAATCATGCACCACAGCCTAACAATAGCAAACACAGTAAATTACAAGGCATATGATTGTGAAAACATCCATAGAGAGAGTAACACAAATTTGATTTTCAATCTCTCAAATAAATAATGCAAATTGAATTTGTATGAATATAGTACACCATCAACCTACCAACTATTCTTTGATAGTTAAACAAGCAATTAAAATCATATATATATACATGCACATACATATATATATATTTTGCAGACAACTCTATAAAGTGCCAACATGCAACATAGCTTACCCTTCATTTGTATCAATAGTGCCTGCAGAGAGAGCCTCAGATTGTTTCAACTCCAAGCAAATAGTACACAGTACTGATGATTTTCCAGAGTTGGCCTCACCAACGGACCCTATAATAATAAATACAAATACCATAGAATTCCCTTATTTCTTTTAACATTCTATTGTCCAGAAATACTATCTTTGCAGAGGAAAATCAATTTAAACAAGAAAAGAAGGGGAAAAGGAAAAGAAAAAGAAACCTCTGCAATTCAAGCAGAATGCAGATTTCTTCAATGGTAGACAACCAGCTGAAAGCTGCAAAGCTTCATCTAATGTTGCCAGTGAAGCATCCTTGCAAGCATTCATTACATCCCGGAGTGTATTTCCATTTTCCAGATAAATATATTCTGGTGGGCGCTTATTAGCACTGCCTGCATGCCGCTCAAATATGGTAGGCGTCACAATCTGTATTGACAAGACAAAAAAGTTAAACCAATAATTCTTACAAACAATCTTCTTGAGCCTATGAAGCAGACAGACAAAAAAGGCACTTCACTGACTGACCTCATTTCCTTTGCAAGCACTGCAAAAACACAAAATGGCCGATCCCCTGATCACTCCATGTAGCCCTGCCTCCCCCGCTGCTCTTACCTTCAGTTAAAATGAAGTAATAACTTGAACATTGAAATAATAACAAGTGTCCTCTTTTACCATAGGAAAATATCATGACATCCTCAAAGTCATACTCATACCTTAGGGCGCCGCAGATAGCTGACACTTAGTCCCTCCAGCACACCCGAGTCAAGAAGATCCTTCAACTTGGTAGGGAACTTATTTGCTGCACCATTCCTTGACTTCTTTGATTGGATGGTAATAGCACCAGTAGCAGCGTTGGCCAGTGCACTACCCGAAGCATCATCGTATTTAACATCAAAACTATTTGACGTCTGCTTGCCATTATTCTCTTCCACGTTTAACTTCAATGCTGATCTCGTAAACCTCCTAAAAGGACTTTCCTGAATCTGATCTTTGTTATCACTAACCGAAGGCAATGAACCGTTACCACCAGCTTCAACATTCACCAAAACAGATGATGACCCACTGGTGCCTTCCTCACATTCATGAATCTCAGCATTCTTCTTTACTTCGAAACAACTTTTACTTTCCAAAGACCCATTCACCTTCACTTCCCCTGCCCTGCTTTTTGTATCGTCATTATTATCCATTGAAACTGGCAATGACTCACTATTTCCTTCTCCACATCCCTCGTTCCTATCACCCTCCTCATTCACTGAAATGTCCGCAAAACCACTCTTCTTCTTCTCTCCATCCTCATCATTCACTGAAGCCGGCACGGACCCACAAGTCCTTTGATGACATTCAACATTTCTAGCACAATCACTCTTCGTCTCCACATGCATTTCCACCTTTTCGAAATCATTCTTCGTCACCATCTCCTCCACACAAAATTGCACAGTCTCTACATCACCACTCATTAAAAGAGGCACAGATTCAATCGAAGATACCTTGGCCTCCTCATCTCCGCTCCCCAATTCGACCACATCGCTTTTCGCCTCGTCTTCCCTGACAGCCTCCGTCGCATCCCCGCCAATCACCACCACCACCACCTTCTCCGCCAAGTCGATCTCCGTTTCGCCCTTCACACCGCCACTCTTCTCCACTTTCACACCCGCACTACCCTTTACTCTCTTGCTCCGAGTGTCAGACCTCTCCGTCCCTCCATTGGCAGGGGACGCAAAGGTCCTGGCGGACCGGGTCCGACCCAACCCGTAGATCTCCGAGTGGGACCGGAAAGCGAACTCGAACTCTCGTTTTAGACCCGGCCGCACCTTCGCCACCAACATATCCTTCGCTTCCGTGCCATTTGCCATGGCTGCCAGGATTCCCCGATTCACCAACCCACCAACAATTGTATCCCTCTATTCTTGGATTTCTATACGAAACAGGCCAAGATTAAAGAAAATCAATTCTTGATGATGGGATTTTGAACGAAAGCAACGAGACACAGAGCCATGAAGAACGAAAGATTACAGTAACACAAAGACGGAAAGTTTGCGAGGTTAGAAAGATCAGAGAGCGAGAGAGAGAGAGAGAGAGAGAGAGAGGGAAGAGGATAGTAAATTTCGATTTTCTTTGGTGGAGAAACGGAGACACGCAAAATGAGAGAGACGATAGCCCCTGTTGCAGATGCCACATTCAATGGCCCATTACCAAACTGGCCCTCATTTGATTTTCTGTGCTTCTGCGTTTTTGGAATCCGAATTTGAAGGCACTCAAATCAATATGTATATATATATATATATTTATTTATTTATAAATAACAGGCCAATAATAATATATTATTATTTATACATTTTATTGTTTGTATTATAAATTTTATATTTTTTATAAAAATATTAAAAATTACAGAAATTTCATGTAAATTTTATATATGCTGTGTTATTTATAAAAGACTCTCTTACTTAACTTTTTTTATATTAAAAATTAAATTAACATAATTTTGAAATTTATAAAATTCTTGAAACATAAAATTTTGAAAAATTCTAATATTGTTAAAAACTTACATTGTTAATTTAATTTATAACATAATTTCTCATCTAAAAATTTAAATTTTTTTATATATTTTTTCTTTAATTATTTTATCCATAACTTCCTGTCATTTATATTTTTTTAAAATTAATTATATAACTTGAGATAAAATTTAGTTAAAGTATTAAGAATTTAAAAATTATTAAATTTACTTAAAAATTAATAAAATATATAAATAATTTGAATATAATATGTAAAAAAAACTGTAAAAAAGTGTATTAAAAATAATATTTTATAATATTTATTTTTAATTAATTTATATATTTTGTTGTTTGACTTATTTATATTTTTTTTTGTTAGTTTTTGTATATATCATATAATTTTTATAAAAAAATTTATTATTTTAACATGATGACGTTTTCCAGGGGAACATTGTTTTCTGTGGCTTAGCGCCGTTTTCCTTTTGAAAATTTGTTAACGTAGTTTAGAAAGAGGTTAGATAGAAGGATAAAGAATTTTCAAATTAATGATCTAATTTTAGAGAAAATTTAGCTACAATAATTGCGATTTCTTAAAATTAGCAATATAATTTTAGAGAAAGATTAGCTAAATCTTGATATTCTATGGTATATCAATACTTTAGAATTATATTGATTATTATTTATTTACCATAATAAATATTTAGCATAGAATCCTCTTAGTCCAAAACTAAAGATTTTTAAAATTTTTTATTTATCTATTTACATAAATACTCTTTATAATATTTTTCTTTTTTTCTTCTAAATAATGATCTACATATATTTCATTAATTCAAATTATTTGTAAATTTTTATGGAAAAATGATGGTAAACAAAGAAAATAATGTAGAGTAGAAGCAAAGTGAGTTGGCGTATAAAAAAAATAAAAAGTTATTATTTTTTAAAAGTTACGTATTTTTTAGTAAGAAGGGTTAGAATTCAACTACAAATTATTTTTTAATATATAAAGATCTATATGTCAATTTATTTTTAACTATTTTTTTGTTCACTCAATTTTTATTGTATGACATATTTTATTTTATAATTTTGGTACTAGAAAAAAGACTCTATATGATAAATAACGAGAAAAAAATATTTTGTTCAAGAGTTAAGCAAACAATTTAGTTTGATTTAAATTAATATTAATATTAGTCATTAAATATAATTTAGTACTTATTAAATTTAAAATTTAAAATAAAATTTAAGATTTAAATTCTAAATTTTATTCATAAAAAAATGCCTCTTTCTCTATTCTAACTAAAAAAAAATCAAAGTTAAAAGAAAATGGTATTTATATATAATGTCTTTAATAAAATTCATGCAATTTTCTATGCGGAAATTTCTTTTCGGACATCCATCGGAGTTTAAAAGCTAATGATGACTTTCTATGCGTTTAGACGAATTTTAAGAAGAATTTAGAATTTGGGTAGGAAAGAAAAAAAAAACGACATTAAAAACTTAAGGGAAGTAGTGAGAGTAGGAGAAAGAGAAATAGGAAAGAGTTAGGGGAGCGCTTAGGTTAATGAAGATTATAGGGTATGAGATATAGATATTAAGTGTCATTTCATCAAATTAAAGTTGTGAATATCAGTAATTTTATTAAAATTAATGACTATTATTTAATGATTTAATGTTACTAAATTACGTTAAAAAAATTATATAAATTATTTAAATATTTATTATCTTATCACTTTTATATTATATTAGTTATATTAAATATAAGGTTGTGTTTCTTTTGAGGTGAAAAAAAATTTGAATTATTAATGGAGGGATGCTTATAAGACTATAAGGGTAAAAGATGTTACTTAGATTTAATTGGACATATAAATAAATACAATTTTTAATTAGTTGAGGATCAATTTAAATGTTTTTAACTCAAAACAAAAAAGTCACTGAAAGGGTCTCTTTCAAACCACAGAAAATAAAGAATATATTTTTCCGCGAAGTATTTTCTACGAAACAAACGGATCGTTAATTACCAAGGTTTAACACCTTAATTACTTTTGTTAAGCTCAAGCTTCCTTCCTCAGAAAAGGAAGATCCATTGTGTTTTTTTTTTTTTGTTTTTTTTTTCAAGTCCAGCCCACGTTTGCGAATTTCAAAAAATATCGCCTGGCAAACCATTAGAGTACAGAAAGTTAACCATCATAAATTCATATTGTTTATGATCAACAGGACAAAATGGGTCTAGAAAACTAAAAGCACTACATAACAGAACTATAAAATCTAAACATAATGCTCTTTCATTCGTTAGAAGCTTGCACGAAGTTACAATAATAATTAATCAGAAACAGCATAAAGCTTCTGATAATTTCCAGCCGAGTAGAAACATTCCCAAAAATTGTAACATCATATGAGCTTTTCCATTCATGTTTTTCTTGACCACACAAAAACAAGAACGATGCAAGAAACAGAATCTTAATTCTCCCCTCGAGTTTTTTTTTTTTTCTTGCCTTTTTGCTGAGACTACAAATCGTCAGCTTGAAGAGAAGAAATTAAAGTGCCAAAGGATTTGAGGTTGCCCTGTGGGAGTAATTCATCCCCTTAAACTAAAGTGACCAATCCATGGCCCTTCTCAATTGCTAGGCCACCATAGCAGTAGAGAGAGGTGGCCAATCGGCCATGGTGGCATTGGTGTAGGTTGGCTTATTAGCACGGTGGCGATTGTTGGGGGGTGGGGGGGAGGAGGGGTTGGCATTAGATGTACCAAGAGAATAGACAGGTGATATTGAACTATAACTTCAGTATATCCGAGATAAATGCTTTGAGGAGACCAAGAGGGATACGTAAAATTTTCCTTTTATAGGAGAAAAAAGTGTTACATTGGAACTTGGAACCTTTCTCCTGTGGACTGCCAAGGGCAGCATCTTCCAGGGTATATGCGGCCACCACCAACCTCCATTGCTCCACTCTCCACTTTTTACGGCCACGCCTTTATTAGTCCTTTGCTGTTTCTTATTCCGTCTGCCTCACTGTAATACATAATAATGCATTGTCACTCTGCCTTACTAGCACTCGCGGGCCACGCGTTCTATTATTGGTTATTTGGTTCGTACTAGGGTGGTCACAATTTAATTCAATTATTGTCCTATGACGAATTCTGCTTTTGGTTTTAGGCCAGTACCGGTTTCACCACTTGTCATGATTTTTGGCTAGTTCCCACTATTCATTATAAAAATTAACATATATATGTATATATATATATATATATATATAGAACATTAGATTTCTCTTTAACTTAATTCAAAATTGAGTCAAATTAAAAGTGTTTATTTTTACTTCCTCGTGTCAATCTCCCGCATCTCTTCTTTATTCTCATTTAATCATGACGATAGAAAAGCATGTTAAAGTAGAAAAATTCACATCGAATTTAAGAATAATCAAGTTCAAACTTAGGACTTCCACCGCATTAAAGTAACACTCTACCTCTAAATTATATCCCTTCCCTCGTCCCCGTCGAGAAATAAAACTGATCAATTTTAAGTCAAATGATTATAAAACTCAACGCCACTATTTTTGAACAACTTAGAGTCGGGCTTTTTTTGACATGATATCACTACAAAAAAAATTTATAACTAAATAGACGAAGATAAAAGAAAGTTTTAAAAAAATAAAAAAAAATTTTAACTCAATTCTTACTTACTTGACAAGTAAGCTGTCTACGCATCACTTAGCCAAGAAAAGGGGAATGCAGAGTCGAATTCTCCTTCGCTCCACCCATTTTGACACGTGTCCACTCCTTACCAAGTGGAGCCGCCATCTTGTTTTAGCCTGCAGCCCTCACTTTTTTCTTTCGTGTTTTTTTTTTTTTTTCTTTTCGAATGTTAAATCAAAGTCACGTGATTGTCTTAACAGCTCCCACCGCGGCCTGTTCTTTCTTGTCCAACTCTTTGTAAGTAAGACTGACTATTTAAAAAAAAAAAAAAATTTCGCTGACTCGATTCAATAAAAACTCAATAGTTAGGCGAAATCTCATTAAGCTTGTTCAATTGAGAGATAAATCTTTGAGTATATTAAATTTGGAGTCACCGCTAGTTTGAAAATAATTTTAAAAATTAATTTTAATTTTTTTATAATTAAATTTTTAATTTTTATATATGTTTTATTTAAATTATATATTTTAAAATATAAACTAATCAAATTGTTAATACTTTTTGTTTAATTAATGAACTATTTTTAATAATTTTAATTGTTTTCTAGCAAAAATAATTAATTTAAAATAAATTTTAAAATATAAAATTGAAATTAAAATATGAAAAAATTAATATTGAATTATACAAATTTACAAAAACATAAGATGGAATTTTTGTATATTTCCGTTGATTGCGTAGGAAAAGCTTGGACAAGCCAGGGCAGGCAGTTGGGTCCTTTAGACGACATGTGAAGCTGCTCATATCAGAATTGAATGATCAAATGGTGCTTTCCGGCTCTTTTAAGATCATCCACTATGCGACTAGAGAATTTTCAAAACATTTCCTTATTATAGCTGACCCTAAGAATTGAATACAAGCCAAGAAATATAGTAATTTGTCAACTAGACGGACTCAGTGAAGCCACTCAAGTTGTAACCATTTCAGGCTATTTCGGATACTTCCCGGCCGGCCAGGATGAGTCCTCGAAAAATCCTAAGCTTTTAAAAGTTTTTACAAATGAGTTTTACTTTAAAAAAAATTTATTATTTTATATAAATTATTTATTATTTTTTTGACAATAATTGATTAACGTATTAAAATACTTAGTTTGATTTGATAGATATCTTTTTAAAAGATACATAAAAATATAAAATTACGTTAATATGTATAATTTGCTAAATTTTTTCTTCTTACATATACAAGTCAAAACTTTTAAATTCTTTTTTCATTTTTTTTTTGGAAAAAATGGACAAAATTGGAGTTTTTGTCTTTTATATATAAAGATAAAAAGAGAATTTAAAAAAATATATACGGTAATATATTATGAATGTTTTCGTTATAATTTTTGTTAAATTAAGTTACATATTTAATAATTTTACTAATAATTGTCCGGTGGAAAACTCATATATGACAAAAATTAATGTTTTAGAATTGATTTAAAAATTCAAAAAATTTTAATACTCAATTATAAAATTCATTAAAAGTTTTAAAACTGACTAGAGACTTATGTCCTTCTCGGGCTCCTAGTCTTCCCGTCAGTTCAAACTCATGGGATTTTTAATTGACTTGATTTGGCCTGTTTATGGAGGCTAATGGAAGTCCGCCACGACTCTAATGTTTATCGTCGGACTTGCTCTAAGGCAGGTTAGCCCTCTTGTGCTCACGGGCTATATACTCCTTGTCTAGTATCTTTTTTCCCTTAGATCAAGTTTACACGTTGGTCCTCTTCTTATAATATTCATGGTGTTGATATCAGCCATTGTTCAAAAGACAAAGCATGCTGCAGAGTGATTACTCAAAATTTGAGAGTATCCGGCCAGTTCGGTTCTAATTGGAGCTCAAAGAACAGTCCACTGTTGGCTTTTAGGAGGACCAATGACATGTACCGAGAAAGATAAATATGCACATTTTGCAAGGAAATTATGGCATGCTAACTATGCAATGCTTCTGAGGAGCTAGTACGCTATTTGGTATTAGCTTATATATAATAATAGTCATGAGGGATCTGGGGTTTGGAATTACTTGGATTCAGAGCAAGAATATTGTAGAAAGTATACAAGCTGTAAAGGCTCAACAGCAAGCTAAAGAATGCTTCAGAGATTGGTCAATGAACAAAAGCATCATTTTTTTTCTATTTGTTTTTTTTTAATAAATTCCACTATCCCTGTGCTTAAAAGACACGGTTATATTCCGGGCATGTTCATTGATGAACAGAATTAAGGGTTTACTTCTACGCACTAACTAGGAAGGACGATTGGCATGGGCAATCTATCCAGCACAAAATCCTACTGACATTTCGAATACACGAAAGTTGTGTCCCCGTTATTTGGCAAAGGGATAATCTATCTTCTAGTAACATTTTCTCGCTTTGTTTTGTATCCCGTAGAGCATGTTCCAGCAATGACATATGTTATAAGGTTAGACAGTAATGCAGATGGATGATTCCGTCTATGTATGACAAATGAGCTACATAATAACAAATTTACAAGTTTTCAAACCGAAGAAAAGAACAATGGAACTTGAATCTTTTAGATATCTTGAGTTTCATACAAGAAATGTTAAAGAGAAAAGATGTTCTAGTAACAATTGTTCAGGGCAAAAAACAATTGTTTGAGGCGAAGGCAAACTTCAAGGATTAGGGCATAGTATATATCCTCAACTTATATAATTGTGGTTTAACAGCTAGTTGCAACTTGCCATTTTAATGCACTAGTTTAGCTTCTCAAGTAAAAATATTCCCTACCCTTTTCATCCTCTATAAATCACCATCCGTAGCAAGATCACAATAAACCACCCTTTTTGCAATGGCTAATAGTAGCTCCACCCAGCCGTGGCAAGCAGCCCGGCCAGTTGCACGCTCTAAGCTACTCCGTCTCATCGCTGTCATCATCCTAGCCTTGATTGTCCTTGTGGGTCTAGCTGTGCTCATCACTTGGCTGGTAATCAAGCCTAAAAGGCTCGCATATGCCGTCGATGACCGTTCAGTTCACAGTTTCTACCTCAACAATAACCACCTCAATGCCTCATTTGATCTCGCCATAAGTGCACATAATCCTAATCACAGGATCTCTGTGTACTATGATTTAATTGAATTATCCATTGCGTTCGATGGCCAGACCCTGGCATTCAACACCCTCGAGCCATTTTATCAACCTCGTCGAAATGTGACCCGGCTGGAGGCAAAGTTTGAGGCTAAAGATTTGGCATTGTCTTCTTCTTTGTCTAGAGACCTAAGGCTGGAGCAAAGGTCAGGACAGGCTGAATTAGAAGTCCGAATAAAAGCAAGAATTCGGTTAAAGGTCGGAGCATTGAAGTTGAGGCATAGGACCCTCAGGATTCTGTGCTCCCCAGTAATGGTGCACTTCTCGTCTTCAAACATTTTCGAGAGAACTTTTTGTGATATAGATTAAAATGTGTGTTTTGGTCGACAGGGGCTATTGTTTTCAATCTATATGTTTCCCTTCCCTTTTGTTTTCCACATTGGTGAATTTTCTTGATTCGTTACCTGCTCCCTTAACTGTGTTGTATTTATGTTTTTCTTGTTTTTTTTTTTTTTTTGCATGAAATGTTGTTAATTCCTATTCAACTTTTGTATTATAAAAGGTTTGATTGTAGTATATTTGAAAATATGTTTGAAGCATAATGTTATTTTTCTCTTAAAAAAGGGGACCTGTTGAAATATGTAGTACCCATATTTATATGATTTAAAATTTTTTTTTTTTATTTTATGTGAGATGTGAGAGTTAGGTTATACTTAACTCATTTTTACCTGGATATAATTTATCCGTGATATTATGACCCAGTTGTACCTAACCCATCCTTACCTGGATATAATTAGTTCATGACATTATGACCCAGAATTTTCCTCTTCCTATCCGATATGAGACGTGGGAATTTTACTTGGATCCGTGACATTATGACTCAGTTGTACCTAACTCATCCCTATCCGAATATAATCAGTTCGTGACATTATGACCTAAGATCTCTCTTTTCCTATCCGATGTGAGATTTGAGAATTCTGCCTAGATATAACCCATCCGTGACATTATGATCTAATTGTAACGTTTGTGACATTATGACCCAGTTGTACCTAACCCATCCTTACCTAAATATAATCCGTCCGTGATATTATTACTTAGGATCTCCCTCTTCTTATCTGATATGAGACGTAAGAATCGAGTTGTACTTAACTCATTCTTATCCGGATATAACTCGTCTGTGACATTTTCTCCCTATATGGACATAACCCACCAAATTCATTGATATTCTCATCGAAATCGGGGTCTTTTTGCCTATTTTTTGGTAAAACGGTTGGCAAAAAATATCAAAATTGGGATTAGATTGGTTCTGATACCACTTGTCACAAATTCATTATTTTCTCTTCAAAAAATATCCTGTTGGGGTATGTAATACTCACAATTATATAACTCAAAATTCTCTTCTTCCTATCAACGTGGGATCTCCTCTTCCTTAGACGTGAAATGTGAGAATTGGATTGAGTCTAACTCGTCACTGTCCGGACATAATCCGTCCGTTTCAACAAGCCATTTAATTGATAATGACCTGTTGCTGCTCATAAAAAATCAAAATAAAAGTAACAAAAGTTGGGTGTCGGCTTCTCACATTGCGAAGCCCTTCCTTGTCGCTCCACCACATGGAGCGACTAAAGAGACCAAAAGTAAAAATAAACGAATTTGAGCTTTTGACTGGGGCACGCAACAAGAAGAGTGATAATTGGATTAAGGGAAAGGTGGATAGTAATCGGTAATACACAGGAAGCCCATCTCCACACTTCATGTTTTCTTGTCGTTGGAAGGAAAATTGGAGGGGCAAAAAAAAGGTGGAGGCCCATTATGAAAATTTAAAAAAAAAAAAATTTCTGCTCAATCAGCCCACTGACAGTAGCTGCAGATTGAGGTCCACAATTAAACGGGGTGTGACCACAGGCCTAAGCCAAATGAAAACGAGGAGGAAGTAAAAAGAGGAAGATAATTCGTTAAGAAACTTATTGAATTATGAACTGTGTAATGATAATAATTTTTTTATTTTTATAAATTATATAATTCTTCTTATAATTAAAACTTAAGATCTCAAATATAAAGATTTAAATTTTTAACTAATTAAATATTTCTTAAACGACTAAAAAAATAAAATAATAAAAGTTGAGCTGATATTGGTTGCCCATATATAGAGATGTGATTGCTTGTTTAAGAAAAACTTTCACAAGAAGTGAAAGGATTGGTTAGAATATATGGAGGAATGCAAGTCACTAACAGCTAAATAGAATGTTAGTTTGGTACCAAAGATGCTGGTGAGTGGTTAAAATCAAATAGAATTGGTAAAGATTTTCAGTATTAAAGACCCATGAATTTTGGGATTCCTAGTTTGCCATTTGATTTGTCATTTTCACCTAATTCTCCAGCATAGCATCTTAGGCTTAATTTATAATTCCTAACCAAAAAGCTTTTATTATTGTCAAGCAGAATAATGAAGTAAAACATAAAAAGTCAGCATATAACTAAAAGACCAAGATAACCAAAGATTAAAAAGCGCTTTTCATGACAAATATAGTTCTGTAACCAGAGCTCGGACAAGTGATTAAACCCCATTTGGTGTGAGGGACTGAGAAGAGTTCCCTGGAACCAAATGAGATTTGGCAATTCTAGTGTGCTTTTAAGTGTATTCCTTGCATATTCATTACTCCGTGTGATCAGATTCTTTAAGGCAGCAGTTCTTGTCATTTCTTACTGATACTAATATGCCAGTACTGGCTCTGGTAACCGGTCACAATCAACCAGCTAATTGGATCAATTAGATGTGATTTTTAATCTCTGTTAAAGGTGGCATGCCTTGTTACAGCTTATAAAGTCACAGAAGCCCTGTTTCCCAAGCTTAATAATTGTATATCATATGGTTCACGAGATATCAGATACTAAGTAGTACCCGGGTAGAGACATATTAAGATATAGTTCGTGTAACAATTCATGTTTTAGTGTGTCATGGTGGAGCCACATATTGCACATGAGCAATTGGCCTACAAAAATTTAGAAAATCAAAGATTCCCCCCCCTCCCCCGGGGTCAATCCAAAAGTTAGAAATAAAAGAAGAACCCTTTTCACTAGACAGGTGCACAAAAAAATGTCTGTAAATTCAAGCTTTTGAACTCTTGTTCATAAATAAGCATATACATTTTTGTCATGTCTTTGATCCTATCGCTCTCTCGACCCTTTAAAATTAAATATTTTAGTGATTTCGTTGAAATTATTTTAAAAATAAGTAACAAATTTGAGATCATTTTAATAAGATTGTATGTAATGAAGTTATTTCTTTCATTTTAATTTGTCTGTGACACTTTTTTTAGCGATCAACCTGTATGTGTTCTTTTATGTTTACATGAAGGTCTTTCTATTTATTTGTGTGTGTGTGTGTGTGTGTACAGATTTACTGTTTTTTTTCTTTTTTATTTTTACGACTTTCACCGTTGTGAACAAGAAAATAAAATTAAGTCCCACGATTGGCTACTTTTTAGCAAGTGGATTAACTTTCTGGGAAATTAGTAACTCTCTCACCCGTCAGATCAAAAAGATGAGACACATCTCGTTGTCTCATAAAGATAATCCCACAAGAAACAAGATATTCTCAATTTACATGGTTGGCTTGCTCCTAAAAAGAGATACAAAATAGTCCTTTATCCAAAAGTTCAACATGAACAAAGCCAAGGCCATGTTTGGGGTGGTGGGACCCTGAATGGCTTGGGGGTCTGATCATTGCTAAACAAAGTAAAAATAAATTAAATTCAGGTATGACCTCGAGCCCTTAAAAGCCGTAAGTTTGTGGTTACCCTTAGCAGTTGAGCCATTTAGATTTCTCTGCACATTCTTCACATCTGCATGCATGGAGTCTTGCTGATGATAAAAGGGTGGAGAATGATGTGAAGTAGGAAGAGGAATTCATGGACAAGCGTGCCGCTGATATAGACAGGCAACCCAACTCATTTAAACATTTCCTTTCTATCTCTATGCTAATGTCTCTATATGTTAATGGACACTTACTCCCCTGTCGACCGAGGCTATTATCAGCCTTCAATATTACAACAATAAAGATGTATGTATCTATGTGTCCAGTTCTTTCTCTTTTATTTTCTTTCACTTGTCATTTCTCCCTTGCAATTTATTCAATAAAATGTAACACCATTTTTACTTCATTGTTTGATTGTTCTCTTGTTTTGCTTCTTTCCTGAAAAGTAAGTCTCCCATCTTGTCTTCCCCACGAGTGATCACTTAGCACCATCAGCCACCTACCATTTTTTTTAATTTTTAATTATCTCATTTAGGTTCTGCCATCAACTTTTCCTAACGAATTAATTTACTAAAAAAGCCACATTAAAACTGAAGAAATAATTGAGCCTTCAAATGCGTTTTTCTTTTTGTGAGCAGGAAGGAGAACCCTTGTGCAAGTGAAGACATTCATGCGTTGCCACTGTTTTCTTTGGTAGCAAGTGGCCAAGAAACATGACCAACTTTATACATTAGGACACATGCCTGCCTCCAGCTTATAGTACATCATGTGCCATTAGGACGAGCAACACTTTAGCAAGGTACACATTAGCAAGGAAGAAAGAAAAATAACATAAAGGGGAAGGGGAAAAAGGAAGCAAAAGTGCAAGTATAAGCATGTTGTGGGGTTTAGCATTTGGGGTGATAGATTTTTGGGACCTGGGCGACAATTTTTTAATTATTATCATATGATAAGAAGGCAATATTTAGACCCTTTTTTCTTGAACAAAAAAAAAAAACCAAAATTCGGTGCTAGGCCCTGCATTTTGTTTTTACTTTCAATATATATATATATATATATATATATATATCGAACAACGAGAAATACAGAAATGATTTTTAATAACATTCGGTAGAGAAGATTCAAAGCTCATTAAAGTTTGAGGGGGCGTGTTGTGTATTGAAGAAATGGTTTAGTTTTCTAGAAAAATTTTTGAAAAAAGTAAGAAAAATAGAATTTATTGTTTGAATGAGTGGGTTTCCTAAATAAAAAATCAGAATGCCGATTTATTTATTTATTTTTATTTTAAGGGACCATAGTGACTCTTGGAAACTGAGCACCGCAAACCGGTTTTACATTTTCCTTTACTAATGAAAAAAATTGGGTTTCCTTAATAGGAAATCAGAATCCCATTTTTTGATTTTGCTATTTTTTTTTATATTCAATGAACTTTCTTTTGTTCTTCATTTTTTACCCCCCCCAAAAAAAAGAAAATGGTGAGTTAAGAGGAGAAACTAAAAGCAGAAAATAGAAACCATTTTCTACAACTAAACGGGCCCTTAATCTCTCGGGAAGTATACTGTAAATATTAATCTTGCAAAAGAACAGAAGAAAGGAAGGAGACAACGGTTGAAATAGAGAAAAAGAAAAAAAAAATAAAAAGAGAGATTAAAAAAAGTAATAAATATATGGTACTCATTTGTTTTACACTTACAAAATCAATGGAAGATTTATTAATTTTAACTTAATGAAACTAAATTTGTTTTTAAAATTAAAAATTTTAAATTTAAATTCTAATTAACGTCAATTAAAAAAAATCTTTAGACTTTTAAAAAACATTATTCATATAAATGTTAATCCTCAAAATTTTTATTGCCCATTGTTATAGAAGAAATTAAATTATGAAATATATTATCATGAATATAATTAAAATGATTAAAAATGTATAATATATACTTAAAAAATGAAACTACCAACATTGTTAACGAGTTTATTATTGAACTACTCACTACTCTTAATGAGTCAAGTTCAAAGTTTGTTCATTTTTGTCATGTTTGTTAAGCGAGTCTCAAACAAACACCAACTAACCATGGCAGCATGTTAGAATTTTTCGATATTATTTTTCTTGTGGGAATTAAAGGCATGAATTGATCCTCAATTTCCCTTTATTCCTTTTTTTTTAATACAGTAATAATTAATAATTAGTTTTTTATATCTTAGAGAGAGAGAGAGAGAGAGAGAGAGTGCATGTCCAAAGATACCTGTTTTGCACTCTAATTAAAATTCGCATTACTGTGAAGAATGTTAAAGGTGGCACTCTTGTGGCTAACTAAGCTAGTTTTATACACCCAATAAGATAATCAATCCCATCAACTGCCCATCCATACAAAAACTCCATGACCTATTCTTTAAATGTGGCAATTCTTGTTGAGGTAGTTAAAGTGTTACGATCGCCGAAGTGGCTGTAGGATTAAGAAGACAAAGCATGCATGTAAAGTAGAATTCAATATTGTACAAAAGAAGGCACCAAACGAAAAGTAGAACCATTGGTCCCAAAGGCCACCCTGCTTCTTTGGAGGTCACCTTTGTTTTTATTTTTTAGTTGTGAATAGAAGCCGCTCGGGGCAGATACTTTAAACAATGGGATTGTCTGTCTTTTTTCTTTACTCTATGTATGGGTATAAATCATGGTGTGTGTGAAAATTGAGAGAAATAAAATGATGAGAAAGAAAGTGATAGAAAAAAAAAAGTGATTTTCTATTTACTTGTTTGGATAAGATAGAACAAAGTAAGAAAGAAAATAAATTGAAATTGTATTTTTGTTACTTGTATGGTGTATGAAAGCAAAAGTAAAAATAATTGTTACTTATAAAATTACTTTATGGTACTTCTTTGGAAAAGAAAGATTGCACTTACATAAAGGCACTGTGGTCATTTGACAACATCACTTTCTTTATTTCTCACGACGAGACCTAAAATAGTGAGCCCCATGTGAAAATTTCATGAGTTTTCTAGCAAATTGTTTTTCCTCACCGGTTTATCCAAACACAAGAAAATTTACTTTCTAGTTCATTTTCCTTTTCATTGTTTTCATTCCTACCTCTTTCTACCAAACCAAACATAGAGTTAAAGAAAATGTTTTATGTGTAGAAAAATCTTAGAATAAATTTATAAATGTGTGTGGCATATAATAAATTCTACATACTCTCAAATAATACTTGGATTGCTCGTATATAATATGGTATAGTATATTTGGAAGATTCATTAATAACAATAACATTATTATTTTTTTCTATCTTCTAGCTAGATTGACACATACACTTGCCTAATATAATTTTCATCCCAAAACAACCTCCCCCATATTTTATTTTTCAAATAAAATATTAAAATTTTTTTTCTTTCTTATTTTCTTTTCTCTCATTTTCCTCTCTCGTAACTTTTTTGCCAAACAAAGGGTTAGTGCACATTCTTAAGGAATAAAGAGTGTCAAACCCATTTATAAACTTTTCTAGTGGAATTGATTTTATTTTGACATTTTTTTCATTACTAACCCAATTTTGAATTGTCAAAAAATTACTGACTCAATCATCAACTTTGTTCAAATAAATTAGAGAACACCAGGTGGTATGAGCGCCTACCTAATGCACTACATAACGAAAATTTGTATTTTTATCTTTTAAGGTGTGTTAACAAATAGATGTTTTTAACCCTTGAGATCCAAATTATTATTGAATATAGCTTTAGTACAATCTTTCTTTTCGATTATTTCATAAACTGGGGTCTGCATAAAAAGAAAAAGAGAATAACTATAAGGAAATAGACAACTGGGATCGCCCTAAGAGGAAAAAGACAACGAAAATGTTCCGCATTTTAAGTGGTCAAATGATCACAAAATCCAAACGCTTCGCGACAATTGATTGAATGCAAGAGAGAGCCAAACCTCTCGTAAGTCACTCACTATTTGTAATTTTTGTTTCTATATAAAAAATTTACTATTTATGAATTTGAGAAAAATAATTTAATTTTTTCTAATCATATTATAACTAACTTGATGAATAAGATAGTAAATATCATTTAGAGATTTTACCAAATTTTCTTCGCATTAATAACACGAGTTAACTTAAAAATTATGTTCATACTCATATGTCACGTCAAAGGGCTGAATTTATTTGAGATTTTTTTTTCTCGTTTTGGAATGCATAATGTATTATAGGACATGGATAACTCGTCCACTTATTTAATTGGAAATATATATATAAAAAAAAATTGGCCTGGTTTGTGATGAAGGGTCGATCTTTTGGATTGGCCCCAAGTTAATTCTATAGTCGTAACACAAGTCATTTATTTCAAATCGTATTAGTAAAATAGATTTATAAGGTAATTTATGAAACTCTACTTGATGGTATTATGTAAAAGAAAGCCAAAAACCAAAAGATAAGTACAAGTTTTTTGATTAGTAACACCTTTGAATATTCCCAAATGAATGTAGTTAGCATTTCATGATGCTAAACCAATAATAATGCAATTGGTTATTAGAAAACTTATAATCAAAATCTAGCAAAAGCAAAACGAGAACAAGTACATATAGTAAGGCTTCCTCACTTTTCCGAGGGGGAGCCCATATCGATTGTGATGATTTACACACTTTCCAATTGACCCATTAAAGTTCATCATCATCTTTTTTCAGTTTAAAAAAATAAAAATAAAAAATAATGGTGTATGTTACAATTTCGTTGAGAAGGATTGCTCACTCATACATTTAGTTTCAGAGATTCGAACACATAATTTTTTTTATATAAAAACGAGCGATTTTTTTTTTAACTATTAGATGGATGCTGCAATTGAGGGGCGGACGGCGCCGTTTGAACGCGGTAGGTGAAAAGGCGAACCGGAAAATTCGGCGTCGTTTTCCATATGGTCCCCAGCTTCTTTCACACTTCACGTTGCATTCAAGAATCGGAAGCTTGCAGAAACAGTACCCTAAAGATGCACGTGTCGCATGCTGGCGCCACCGCCCAGGTGTTCTTAAAGAGGTTAGCGTTACGGCAAGCAAGATTCAATGAGAGGGCTACGAGGATGTGAAAACCATGACGTGTCCACCTTCTCTTTTACACTTTCCCTAATAAAACGGTAAAACCTGTGTCTCGCAGTCCCTCTCTCTCTCTCTCTCTCGGGGGGCTTTCGTTTCCTTCGCTTCGAGTTTAAGATAAGAGAGAAAACGGACGCTTTAATGGCGAGTCCAGGCGTTTCTGGAAAAGGTGCGTTATAACTTCAGAGAATTTTTCTTCTTGTTTATTTTTATTTTTATTTTTTTAAATTGTTATTTTTTATTTTTTGGCATTTGTCTGTTTCGATTTCTTTGATTATTATTATTATTTTGTTTTTTCCTCTTCGTTTAAATACCAATTTCGGTAATGGTTATTGGTTGTTTGATTCAGACATTTTGGTTGGTTGCTGAGAAAGTGTAGGAAAGTGATGGAAAATTTGAGTTTTGTTTTTGTTTTTGTTTTTTTTTTCTTTCTTTCTTTTCAATCTCTTTGTTAAAATAAGGTCAGGCTGCGTGGTTACTTCTTCAGTTTCGATATTTGGTTGTAGTTTCTGAGGATTTAGATATTGAATGAACTCGCAAGTTCCGTGATGGGTAGGTTTTGGTTTTAGTTGGATGTTTCTTTGAATTTTATTTGTTGAGATAATGAAATCGTAAAAAAAAAAACAAAAAAAGAAAAAACGATTTTGTTTGTTTATTTCGTTGAAAGTCGTTGAAACTGAATGTCAGTAAGTGATGAACTTTTGTTTGATGCAGCAAACAGGCAATTCTTTTTGGCTGATATATGAGGAGGACTGGACAGTTTAGCGCCCAAGCAATTCGTTGTTTCCATCACCTTGCCTCTAATTTGCTTCACACAGAAGATTTGCAAAGATGGTGATGCAGATGATGATGATACTGTCATCTGCTTGTATTTATTGTAAATTCATGCTCTTTTTCATGCAATTGAAGCAGATGTGTTGAGAGACTTTGACTCCTATTTCAAAATTGGGATAAATGGCGGTTGCTGGTTTACACAACGTTTCCATGCTTGATTCTACATTCCTTAGGGAATCACAGTCAGAAGCAGTGAGAAGACGGGGTGATGATGGAAGGGAAAGCACTGGTGCATCATCACTCTTGCAAATGTGGCGGGAGCTTGAGGATGGGCATGTGGTGGGTCATGCTCGAGGGAGAGTCAGTGAGAGATTACTCCAACATAGAACTGATGGATTGACTGCCAACTTCTCGAGTGAAGATGCATTGGACAGCCCCATGAATGAACACAGTGACATTTCAGAGGATAGGAGTGTGGGTGAGAATGAGTATGGGCAATGGTCTCCAGGTCCAACTGGATCAGAGATTGGACAAGAGGATTCTTCTAATTTGGGGGAGGTTGAAAGAGAGAGGGTAAGGCAGATCTTTCGGGAATGGATGAGCAGTAGTGTAAGGGATCATGCATCTAGTTTTTCCCGAAGGAATGGTGGTTCTAGAGCTGAATGGCTTGGTGAAACCGAGCAAGAAAGAGTAAGAATGATAAGGGAGTGGGTACAAATGAACATCCAGCAGCGAGGTGCTTGTGTTGAGCATCGAGATGAACAAAGTGCTGATGTTGTTTGTCAAATTGAACAAGTTCTTGATGGATCACTGGTTAACCACAATGAAGGCCAAACTGAGCATATTAGGAGGGGCATTCGTCGATTATGTGGCAGACAAGCTCTGCTTGATATGCTCAAGAAAGCTGAGAGGGAAAGGCAGAAAGAGCTTGCAGATCTATCAGAGCACCGAGCTGTGTCACAATTTGCACACCGCAACCGAATTCAGGTTGATTTTCATAATTATTTTCTTTAATATCTTTTATGAATCTTTGTTATGTCAAGCTGTAACTGTGTAAAGTTTTTCTGATAGATGATGTGAGATTTAGGGTGCACTTGTTTAAATTTTTAATGACGTCAGTTAAATAAATAAATGATGATCAAAGACTAGCAAGATAGTTAGCTAGTTGACTAATTAAATGTTCACATATGATTTACTTTGTCTGTATTTTCCATTGTTACGTGATAAAGTCAAGGTTGACTGATTTTCTGATGTTAAAAAGAAAAGGCCGAGTTTTAACTGTGGTCTTATTTTCTTTAATGCCTATAGATTCAAGTTTCAGGGTCTGTTTGCTTTCTGGTAAGCTTTTAAGTATCTAGCCATTGCAGTGCACACCTACGAACTGTTTCTCACTTTTTCCTTGCATTTCTGGTATCTCATGCATTCTGGCTATTGTATTGTTTTGTAGTCATTGCTCAGGGGTAGGTTCTTGCGAAATGACACAGTAATTCAAAATGAGAGACCTACGTCTATAGCAGCCAGTGAGTTGGGTTTGTTGAGACAAAGACAGACAGTCTCTGATCTGAGGTACTTGGATCTATTGCCATAGCTGTAACATGGAAAACTCTCCCTCTCACTCTCTGTCTCGCTCACACCCACACACACACACATGCACACACACACATGTACAAGCGCGCGCGCGCACATACACACACAAATATTTGATGTAATTGATTGCATTGGAGATAACCCTTGGAAGCCCAGGTTGGGAGCTCTGCAATTTTATTCTATGCAATGTGTTCTAATAACGGTCTTGGAGACTTGGCCTTTGGTTGATATGAAGATTTTCATCCCTGGACTGGAATAGCTTATGCTTATGTTTTGATACATTAAGCAACATTGAAAATGGATTGTTTGTGCATCTGAATGGGTTTAAGATGTTCTCAGAGTTTTGTGGTTGGCTTATTTATATCTGTTTATAAGTCTATATGATATTCCATAGATATGCTATGATTTTAGTGGATTGATTTTGGGACTTTTTTTTTTTTTCAACTGTTTTAATTTCAATTATGATTCTGGTATTGAATTTATCAAAAATAAATGGCAGACAGAGTATGCAAGTGTTCTATGTTGTCAGATAATAAGTTTTGTTCAGAAACCATAAAACTTGGCTGTCCCTGAATGTGGACCTTTTTCTATTTAATGAATATTTCCACTATTAGTATATTACATCTCAAGCTAATCCAGAAACAGAAAAAACCAGTTTTCTGGTATCCTAGATTCTCTTGTATGAGAATTGGATTTCTATACCCTTTCAAGTTAATTAACTTTTTTCTTTTCTTTTCTTTTTTTTTTCATAATAATTGTTGGTGACATATTGTACGGTTTCTTCTGTACAGAGAAGGCTTCTTTTTGAAATTGGATCATTCTGTTTGTGGAAAAGCAAGCAGCAATGCCTCTGATACCTCATCTAATGTCAATAGCAATAGAAGTGAACAAACCCAAGCAAATACTTCTCATGTCCTAGACAATTTTTGCGAACAAACTGAGTCAAATACTGAGGTCAGTGTTTGCTGTGGGTTATCAGATGCTAGAACTGATGTAGAAGGCAGTGTCTTTGAAGACAGAAGTTCGCAAGGATCTGCTGCTTGTTTAGAAAACATTACAGTCCAGGTTTCAGAAAATGAGGTAAGCAACAGTCAACAACCAGCTGTCACTGAAATTATTGAAAGGAGGGATAGCAGTGAAGAGGATGTAAATGGAAACTTGCAGGAAAGTACTGATAGTGTTTTATCTTTAAGTACTGTGGAATTTGAATGCAACAATCAGCCAACAACTAGTGAAATATTCTCTTGGCAAGTTGAGACAAATACCCTACAAAGTGGTCATCCCACATTGTCTGATGATGTGGAGGCAGAAAGCAATGCAGATCAGGATGAAAATTGGCATGCATCTGCTGCACAAGTTGTTCAGTTGCAGAACCAAATTTTGGAAAGCGAGGAAGGAGACATCTTTGGAGCTAGTCTTGAATCCAGTGAATGGAGAGATGGTGTTCAAGACAATATTGATGGACATCAACGTGAAACCATTGATCATGGAAGGATGGAAAATGAAAATAGAGAAGAAGGTTCTGAAGTGTGGCAGGCAGATGATGATTCTCGAGAGGCTGTTCAAAGTTGGTTTGAGGAGCCTTCTCATCAAGAACCTGTTCCAGTTGGTAGGATGAATCTGCTTCATTTTCCTGATGATGATAATGTGTACAGTGGAGAGCTCAGGGAACTACTTAGTAGGTATTTGCATTCTCTGAACAGGGTGTTTGTTCATTTAGCCAATTAGACTTTTCATGTTGTCTTATGGAAGTTATTTTCATGTTGTAGGAGAAGTGTCTCCACTCTTCTTCATAGCAGTTTCCGACAGAGCCTTGACCAGCTGATACAATCATATGTGGAAAGGCAAAGCCACGCTCCCCTTGACTGGGATTTTGAGGAAGTGTCTCCCAGTCCCGCATCAGTGGAGCAGTATCTGGAGCAGCAGAATGGGGATCAAAATGAGGATCAGGAAGATGCTACTCAAAGTCCACCTCCTTTGCCTTCCTCACCCATACCCAATGTCCAGCAGCTCTGGGACCAGGAATCTCACAATTATAGTTGGCCACATCATGACATGCATCAGCGTTTTGGGATTGTGAGTCAATTTTTTCCTCAGTTTCTCTTAAAATTATTCTTTTTCTTGCCCATACTTGCACCATAAGTCAAAACATTTATCTTGGTAGATCTTCTATGTCTTAATTATTGGGTTAGCCAAATCCAGAAAACTGGGTATTGAAAGTTTCTTTTCTTATGGATTTCTTGTTGAGTTGATGCTTTTGGATGGTCAAATTTGTGTCAACTCTTTAGTTTTCTCTCTTTTAAAACCCCTGCTGAAATTGGATTGTTGAGAGCCTGTTTCCAAGTTTTGAGTCAACTATTCAGTTCTCTCTATTTGAAAACCCCTGCTTAACTTGGATGGTTGAGAGCCTGTTCCTGTCCAAAGTTGAGTCAACTATTTAGTTCTCTCTCTCTGTCTCTCTCTTTCCATATTTTCTAGTTTAGTCTGAAGGTCAAGAATCAATATTCATTTCAAAATGTTTATATTGAATTGTATTTTAATTTGTAGGAATGGGACATCATTAATGATTTAAGGATTGATATGGCAACGCTGCAACAAAGGATGAACAACATGCAAAGGATGTTGGAAGCCTGCATGGACATGCAACTGGAGTTACAGAGGTCAATAAGGCAAGAAGTCTCTGCTGCTCTGAATCGTTCAGCTGGTTCACCAGGTTCATATTATTTTATGCCCTTTCTTGTACTTCTGCCTTTTCCTTTCCCTATGGTTATTGTGAATATACTTGACTATTATTCTTCTGCCCCCTGTCGGAAATTCTCAAGACAAGACTACATAATTCATGTTTTTAGGTTAGGTTTAGAAGTAAACTGGTTTTCCTACTGGCTGTTGCTTTCTATTCTAGAAAATTATCTGGAAATGTTTTAGTCCAAATGTCTGAGAGCAACTGTTTTTCACCATCACATGCATAAATTTTTTCCCTACGTACAACTATTTGCAAGTAACATCTCGAAGATCCCTTCTATTTGTCTCCTTTCTGTTTTGAGGGAAAAAAAAAAAAAAAGAATTTTTCACGGTCTTGTGAGCTCCTGAGAATCATTTTCCCTCATAGGGTGCTTCATATATTAGGGCGTCCTTTTTTCTTCTTTCTTAGCTGTTTTTGGCCCTTGGATCTTCTAATTTGTCTCTTGTGCGTTGACCAAATAAGTTGCTGCTGTATGTTGCAGGGATGTGCGAGAACAGTTTGGTGGAGGATACATCTAAGTGGGATTATGTTAGGAAAGGGACATGCTGTATTTGTTGTAATAGCAGTCTTGATTCTCTGTTGTACAGGTAAATTTCAGCTAAAGTTTTTCTCTTTCCAACATAAAAGGGGAAATGATTAGGCCTAATAAGTGATTGCTGTCTAATTGCCCGACGATTTTCTGTCTCTTGAAAATCTTCCTGTTACAGATGTGGGCACATGTGTACGTGTTCAAAATGTGCAAATGAGTTGGTCCTAAGAGGAGGAAAGTGTCCAATGTGTAGGGCACCTGTCATTGAGGTGATTCGTGCTTACTTCATCTTGTAATTTGAGGTAGAAAAGGAAAGAGAGATTCCTCTCGGAAGAAAGGAGATGCCGGATTAACAGTAAGATTCTTGTCAGTTCTTGCTTCGGGGTCCGGCCAGGTATAAATTATTTGCTTGTGATTGTATATGATTGGAATGAATCTCCGCTCTTTTGATTCCTTTCTTCCGATGTGAATAAAGGGGCTTTGGGTGGGAGGACTCTTAATACTCCAAGAGCTAACATAGTTACTGAAAGTTGATGTCGACACTTGATGCTGTTTGAGTTCCCAAATATTCTGAGCTTGCAGCAATGAACTCATTTGTGTACTGTGCTGAAGGATAAGTTTTAATCTACTACTTAGTCGCCTGATTGATTAAAATATCTTGTACCATTCCAGAACGTGCTTTGTCAACTTTATAGCTCCATGATTGGGAAACTTTCTTACAAAACTTTTCAACCTGTAAACCAGAACACACCTGAATGCAAATTTAGTAATTATAGGCGGTACTGTTATGTTCAATCACATGCGGCTGACCAAGCAGTTGGCTGTTGTAGTCGCGTTGCACACGCGTGCAATGGTGCATGTGAGAGCCGCATCGTGTCTGCACCTTCCCGTGATCGTTATAGGCCTGGCGCCCAGAAAAAATTTATTTTGGGCTGAAGTGTAGGAAAGTAAACGTCCTCTCCCTGTTCTGGTCATCCACGGAACTCGCAATTTGATTTCCAGAAAAGTTGCTTCTATATGGGAGTATTGACCTAGAACCGCCTATCTGACGATAATCACATAATATATATTTGATCAAACTTAAATGTACTGTATAATTGCATCCTAGAATTCATTTAAATCAAACAAGAGGTTCACCGATCCTATTTGGATTAGAATTCTTAAATTAGGATTTAGGAGGAGGCACTATTATCCTTTACTAACTTAACTCTTAAGTTAAAGGCCAGACAAACAACACCTTGGCTAATCATATTTTTTCATTAATTGTTATCTGATCACTACTTGAGCAGAAAGAACTACCCATCAAAATTTTTTTTTCAATTAAAAAATTATAGTTTTTTTTTTTTTTTTTGAAAAATACCTTATGCTTAGTCATGGGTCTGCACATTACATCCCGCATCTACCAGAGCATTTTTTGTTATAACTTTCTGTGATTATATAGTTATTATTTCAACATGAATTCATTCTGAAATATTAGCAGAAACGGCAGATTGCGCAGTGCAAGATACTTCCTCATTGATATAAGCTGACCCTAATTATATCGTTGACCCTCTTTTTATCTTTTTGTATTACTTTAAATGTTGAACAACAGGGAACTTGGTGGGACTTCGACGTATATCTTCTAACTAATTCTGATTTTATTGTGATAGTATTTTTTTTTTAATAAATGAAATTTATAAGTAAGAGTATTAATAAATTTTAAATTTATTATTATTTAAATAATGAATATTCTTTTTGATAAAAAAAATTAAATTAAGAGGTTAATAAATAAATTTTAATATAATTTTAAAAGTAATGACAGATATTACTACCGTGTCAACCTTTGAATATGAGGCAAAGAGACAAATTGAACCCACTTAAATAATTGGCGACAGACAAATCTGGATGATCTCTGTTCTTGCATGCTCGGGATTTATCACGAAAACAACAGTGGCTTAAGCTTTTCAGTGTCGGTTGGCCTGCCGATTATTCCAAAATAAGAATTATTTATTACTTTTCAATTTCTTCTAGTTCAAGCCTTCGAAACAAGAATGAGAATATGAAAATAGAAGGATATCCAGATAGATATTACACGTGTCACTTTGACACGTATCGATAACAACTAGATGCTCTCTCTCTGGAGCAACCCTCCATCTGCTAGTCTTGAACAACAACCACTGGCCCTCCTCACCGCTGATGGCCCCCCACCTCCCCGATCTCCATCCACGCTTCGCCACCCTCCACCGTGAATCTCTCAAAAGCCTGACTCGCACTCCGATCACCACCGCCAGTGGCGGCGCCACCTCAGGCTGTTGTCTATTCAATGAACTGGGTCCCTCTACATACGGGGCAAGTCGTGTGCATCTTGAGCCACGTGTCGATACAGTGCAAGTGGAACGCGTGCTGACAGTGTGGTATCATCTTGACAATCTCTTTCTCCTCGAACTCGCCCAAGCAAATGGAACAATCAATCTGGTACTTGGCGTCCCCATGGTAATAAGAGTACACCGGCAGTGACTTCACCACTTCTGGGTCCGTACCTTTCCGTAGTCCGCTCCCTGGCGTCCTCGAAGTCGCCGGTTGGTCCTGTTGGCCGCGGCGGCGGGGAGAGTGGTCCGCCGCGGAATCATCACTGGCGAACCGCCGGACGTAGATGGAGAAGAAGCCCATGAAGGAGAGAGCTGTTAAGAGGACCAGCACGGTCAGGGCCATAGGAGCGTCGAAGTGTGCGTTTGCATAGGGATACTGTTGTTGTTGTTGCTGTTGACTGAGCTGTGGCGATGGCGGCGGGGTTCGTGGCTGCGACGCTGGATGTGGCGGCAATGATGGGGATGAGATGGAGATGGAGGAGGAGTATTTTTGCGCGGAGGTGTTGATGGGGCTGGGTTCCTTCCCGGCGACGTCGTACAGTAATTGTAGTTTACGGTTGTGGGGCTCCATGGAGGGGGAGAGGTAAAGCAAAGGCATAATTTGATAGTGAGCAAATTCATACACACACACACACACACACTAGCGCGCGCACGCGCACACACATGTTAGATTTAATAAGCAAAAAGTACATTTTATTTAAATAAAAATAAAAAATAAATTTAAGAATAATTTTTTAAAAAATAAAATAAAATTTTAAATAATAATTTTTTTTTATAAAAAGTAAATTTAAAAAATATTTTTTATTCAAAAAGCAAAACATTTTAGGATTTTTTAATTACTTTTTATTTTTTAAATTATAAATATTTATATGATATAAATTTTAAATATCTAAGTAAATTTGATATATATTAAAATTTTAATTTTATTAAAATATTTTAAAAATATATATTGATTATTAAATAAATGTTAAATTAAAATTTAAATTAAGTATTTAAATTATTTTTAAAATTAAATAAATATTATTATATAAATATTATAATAATTTTTTAAAAAAAAAAATTGATAATATATTCTTATATATTTATTGTTTATAAGACTTTGAGAGTGGAAAAGAATTGAAGGAATCAAATAGGGAATATGGATGAACGGTATATAGACTTTATATTTTGCTTGTGTTTCCTTGTCCGAGAGGGAGGAAAACAGAGGTAGGTGAAAGAAGGAAATTAAGATAAAAAAATCATTTTAATTTTTTATTCGAAAAAATTAAAAATATGTATAATACTTAAAATATGTAATGGCTTGAATTGTTTTGATTAAATAAATTCTATAGTAAGATATCATACGTGGGCAAATTTATGCATTGGATACTTTTTAAGCAAAAAGGGTGTAATCTAATCTCCTCTACGAGTAGATTCTATCATTGATTTAAAAAATTAATAAATTTTATAATAAGTATATATTAAATTATATAAGTAATGATTGGATATATCGTGGAACTTGAAAAGAAAGATAAGATGAGGTGGGTGGTCATGTGGGTACAGGGATGGAATGCGACGCTTGACCCGTGGGCTCCTTCCTCCACGAGAACATTTGCATAAAACTATATTCTCCTTTATTTATTTATTTTAAATGCTATTAAGATTTTTAACTTTTTATGGCTTCACCTTTTAATATCAACGTGCAATTGCCCTCTTAAACAGGCTAAGAAAATAAATTATGCTAAATCGATATAACGGGGGTGCAGTTGCTTGTCATGGGTTTAGTATACTAAGTTTTGATGTGTCCTTATAATTAATTTACTTACTTGCACATGATTAAATGATTAAGTGTGTTAACTCATGAATGATTCAGTATCTCCGTGATATAAGTTTACTATGAAATATTATCAAGAAAATTTAGTTTTAACATACTAAAGTTTATTTTTATTACAAAAGAAAATATTACTGTATCAGAAATCACTGAAAATATACTAAACTATCAATATAGTATCAAAAACCATATTGTGTTAAGTGGTCATTAGTGAAAGTTTAATTTAATGATAAAAATATCATCATAATAGCTTAAAAGGATTAAAATGCCCTCAAATTCATTTGTTTCGCTTCCTCTCTTTGCGTAGTTGTGGCAGAATTGATTCCTAGTTCTTTTTTGTCAAATCTGGCAATGTAGACGCCCAGTATAAAGTAATCAAATCGAGTTCCATGTATCTTTTTTACAATTAAGTGAGCATCGTTTCTCCTTCTACCCTTAAAAGCCAAACTTTTGTTCTTATAGGGCACGGGTCAGGAGCTTTTTGGATTGACAAATTGTCTTTGCTTTGTACAGTGATTAAGAGACTTCTTGTGGCAAGTCCAAAGTTTAACCCATTCGTGACTCTGTTTCTCCACCAAAGAAAATCATAGATTAAGCACAAAAATAGCAAATTCTTAGAAAAAAAAACACACCCAGATGACAAAATCAAGCAAATATTTGGCTAGAAAAGGATAAAAAATAGAGCAAAATAACAAAAACCTATTAAAACCCACCAAAGCATAACACAAAGAAAGCTCTACTGCAGCTGAGTGATGGAGGGAGCGGTTGGCTTTGAGGAGCAAAGAGGAACTTGTTAAATGTCATGGTGATTCCTTTTAAGAATTCCGGTGAATCTCAACAAATTTTCTCATAGACCTATAACAAACATCTCGCAAGACTACTAGAAGCTTTTATGGTTGTTTTAGACAAAGAAGAAGACACCTAACACCAGCAAATATTCTACTAAGAGAATCGGACGCAAATGTAAAAGTTTGATCTAAGGCGTTGCGCACCATGGCCACTGAATAAATTGGCGGTGTTCCCTTAAGAACTCTCATTTATAAGTAATTTTGGGTGGCTATTGAATGACTTATATGTTAGCCCTCTTAACGTTTTCTTCATATACGGGAGTCAAAATCTTTTCACATATTTCCTCCACATTGACTTATTGGCTTTAGTCTTGGTATGTTTTAAGTAATTTTCGATAAAATGGTATGTTTTTTTTTCATTTTTTTTTTGTAATAAAAGCAAACTTTAGTATGCTATAGGTAAATTTCTCAATATTAACATAAATCATGCTATGCCATAATTATTAAGATTTTTTTATTTTAAAATTTAAATTTGAATTTTACTAACTCTCCCTCAAAGATTTTACATTTTTCTACCATTTGTATTTTAAAATAGATTTTTGAATAAGACCAAGAAGAATCTTAAGATAAATTATAAAAAGAATTAGATGATTTTATATACTAGTTGAAAGTTTAAATCAGTTGGCTAAATATGTTAATATGACTTAAAGAAAATAAAATAAACTAAAAAAAATCAAAATTTGACCAAAAGTTTAAATTAGTTAAGTGAACCTATCACTATAGTTAATTGGATGTGCAAAAGAGTATTTGCTAGGGATAATTATTTTTTGACCAAAAGTTTGAATTGGTTAATTAGACTAGTTATTTTGGTTGATTGATGGGAAAAAAGTGCATGAATTGTAGGGAGTTGAATTATGGTTAAAAGTGTAGATTGGCCAACCAACTATAATGTTGTAGTCAACTAATATTCTTAAAAAGAACTTCCTAAATTTAGTTCAAATAGTAATTGATGTTGTTTATAAAAAGAGATTTTAACAACAACAACTAATAAAGCCTTAAAAGTCTATAAAAAAGTTTCAAAATTTTTTGTTAAACGTTTAAAGAAAAAATAAAAAAATAAAAAAGACAAGAAAAGAATAATCTTAAATGTGCTGATCATTATGTAAATCTAAAGGAAAAAAAATTGTGCAAGAGAAATAGAAAATTAAGAGCAAAAGGCTCTAGTGAGAAAAAGTAACAAGTGTGTTCAAGTGAGTTTGTGAAATAATAAAAGTATTCTCATGAAAACTAGTAAATAATGTATATTAAAATATGTCATTCTGGAAAGTTTCATTTCCATTGAAATTTTGTGTGATTCAAGGTTAAAAGACCTTAATTTAAAGAGTTTTATTCACTTATTAATGGAAGAAGTAATTAGTTGATTAAGCTATAAAGGAAGTAACAATGAAGAGACATAAGAACTCATATTGAGTCAAATTATTATAAATCATTATGTATTCTGTTTTCCCTTAACTCTCTTTATTTTTTATTATGTATATTTTATTTGTGTTTATATTTGTTTATTATTTATTATTGTAGTTTGTTGCTTAAAGTTGAATTAATGAAAATGATAAGTGTTTTTGGTCATTTATAATCAATTATCTCTCTTCTTAAGTTATATTTTGGATAAATAAGTGGTATTATAACTTGATTTCTATCTTATAAGATTAACACATAAAGTCCATTTATGGTAAGTTTAGTACTCATGTTCCATGTTAAAGATGGTATTATCCTTAGGCCACCTAATATTGATAAGAACAACTAAACTATTAGAAAAGTAAATAATTATGTAAATTCAATCTCATGACCATAAGCCATGACAAATGGTTGATAATGGTTCTAGGAAAGCCTTGAAAATTATTGAAGGAAGGGAAGCCAAAAAAGAAAAAGTGAGTACAACACGAGAATAAGAGAAACAAAATGCTTAACTTTAAAGCTCGTTACATGTTTCATTGTTGTTTAAATATTGATAAGTATAACAAAATATTTTCATACAGGTTTGTAAAAGAGATTAGGGACAAATAAAAATCATCAATAGGGCATTATCTAAGTGAAAGACTCCAAAATTAATCTATTTACATGAGAATAAGATCTATTTGAGATAAAAAGTTACCAAATTATCGCGAAAATGCATACAAAGTTCACAAATATTATCAATTTGCTTAAGGATCTTAAAAGAGACATTGAAATACATGAGCTTATAAAGAAGTTACTAATATCACTATATAAGTTTTGGAATCCCAAGGTTATTACTATAATTGAATTTAAAGATCTAAATATATTAGTCATGAATGAGTTGATTGGCTCATTGTTAATATATAAGATGACCTTTATTAAAAAGGTTGTTTAGAAAATGAAAAAAGTAAATTTAAGAGTTTTTTTTTTTAATCTAAAAAAAGTGATAAAGAAGAGGAAAGCAAGTTTTATACCTAAAAGGATAAGAAGGAGCTCATAATGTTGACCAGAAAGTTCCTTTAACTTATAAGAAAAAAAGATATAAAATGACGAGACCATTTAGATAAAATTGTGAGCAAGATGAGTTTATTTGTTATTGGTGCAATAAGCTTAACCACATTGCCTAAAACTATCTCATCAATAAAAAAAAAGTATAAAAAACTAGCAAAAAAGGTATATAAGGCCATTTAGGATGGTTCAAGTGATTTAAGTGATTTGTTCACTCATATAAGGATTAATATGGTGTTTATGAAAAAAAAAAAGAAAGATATAACTTCTAATTATGATAGTTTAAATTATAATTCTTATGATGAATTTTTGATTAATGAATTATGTAATATATTATAATGTATGAATAGGAAATTTAATGACATAACTATCAAAAATAAAAGTTTTTCATGTTAAGAATATTTTTGTGAAATACAAGATTATTTCTTTTTAAGTGTGAAAATACTCCCTCAAAAGGAAAAGGTTAAATCAATAACTAGAAAAAAAAAATAATGACTTGCAATAAGTTCATAATGAGGAAAAAATTATAAAACACTTAAATGAAAATATCTTTCTTAAAAAGAAAATGTCTAAATTTCAAAAATCTCTTACTTAATTTATTAGAGAAAATGACAAACTTTATATGTTGGTTAGCTTATATAAAGACCTTAAAATAGCAAAAATTAGTTAGAATTACTCACCTCATGTATATCAGCTTAAAATTACTCAAAATAAGGTAATTTATAAACATACATATGTCTAAAAATGTATCTTATAAAAATGCTCATGTATTACATTAGTATAGTAAAAGTGAATCTTATAAACATGCATATATGTACACATAGCACCCATCATTATAATAAAAACTATTCTTATATTTGAGGCTAAATCTATTCATTACAAAATTAGAAAAAGAATTTTTAATTTTCATACTTGAGTTATAAAATAATTAATTTATTATATTAATTTTTTATTAACATTTATCATTTTTAATATAATGGTAAAATTAAAATGATAATAAATGTTGTTTTCTTTCTTCTTTACTTTCTACTATTTTCTAACTAAAATATTTTTATTTTTTACTCATATCATTTTTTTATGAATACAAAAAAAGTGAAAAAATTTTCTCTTCTTTAATTTTATTTGTTTTATTTTGCTTTCCTTCATTTTCCTTTTTTCTTATTTTTCTCATTTAAACAAACTCTTACTTTCTCATTCAAATAAAGGGTAACAAAGATGAATCAAAATATCTTTTTTTATATTCAACATTCTTTCTCGTGAACCCTTTTTTCATTTTAATCTCTAAAATTCTAGTTACTCTTTGCTTTTCATATTTTTTAAATTACTTCAATTGCCCTTTTCTTTATACATAATAGTTTTTTAATGTATCACACAAATCAATTATATTAATTTTATATATTAAAATAATAGAAATAATTTAATATTTTAATTAATTTAGCATTAGAGTATGAATTGTTATAAATATTATTTTTTAAAAAGAAAAGAAAAAAATTATTTTATATTAACTATAATTTAATAATTTATAAAATAAAATAATATTAAATATAAATTTTAATAATAATAAATAACTAATATTATTATGATAATTATTAAATGACTAGTTTAATAATTATAAAATAATTAATAGATTAAATTTTAAAATATAATAATTAATTTTTAAAATAATACTAATTTATACTATAATTATTACCCAACTCCTACTTTGCATGGTAATTCAACCGTTTTCTTTTGAATCCAAAACAAACACTTGATATTATAGTTAACCAATAGACATTTTTCTCCCCTTGAATTTATTCACAATTGATATTTCCCAAAAGAATTTTGGCATGGAAGAACCCTGCTGTCTCATGGATGATGGCCGCCCAGGTTCCTTTTTTTAATTCTCTTTTTATTTTTCCTTAGAATAATATCCAATATACCGAAGGCTTTAATAGGATCACAAAGCGAAGATGGGCACAAATTATGTACCCCTCTTTATATAATCCAGAGCCAAAATATAAGGGGGGCCAACAAAAACATCTTACCTATAGCATACTGCATGAATAAAGTAATTATGCACAAACTGAAAAAAGAAAAAAAAAAAAACAGAGAGAGAGAGTGAAAAGTTTACGACGATCACTGGCAAGTTAATTAGAGGACTTCCAGGGCCGCTTTCCCTCGTAGGAAACACGGTTGGTCACAGCCTGGGAACCCCCGGCAATGGCATGCTTTCGGAGCTCTCCAGGCAGAACCAGCTTCACAGCATCCTGAATCTCGCTGTAAGACATTGTCATTCTATGGCTGTACTTTGGCAGCTTTGCAGCCTCATCAGCAACCCTCTCAAACGCGTCATTCATCAAGCTGTTGATCTCGCTCACTGCCATTGAAAGATATCCTCAGCTCTGGGTGCACCTGCTTCACACCTTGAACACATACCTTTTGTATCCCTCATGACCCACACCGCCCTCCATTGTCGTCGTTTTTCTCTTCCTCCTTCTTTTGCGTCCTTTCCATTCTGGGGCTGTCTTCTTCGGTTGTTCAGTCTCTTTAAGCTCTTTTGTTTCGGGTTCCTCTGTATTTGCTGTTGAAGTAGATGTAGGGGTCGTATCTTTTTCTGGCTCTTCCGGTGAAATTGAAGCTTCTTCAATGGTTTCGTCTTCCTTCTGACTGACCTCCTCTTCTCTTGTTGGCTCTTCTAGTGTGGTGGCTTCACTCGTTTGGTCCTCCTTCCTAATCCTTGCTTCTTCTTCTTCTTCTTCTTCTTCTTTCTCCTCCTCTTTTCTTGGTGGCTCTTCTGGAGAAGCTTGCATTGTTTCATCTTTCTTATTAACCTCCTCTTCTCTTGGTACCTCTTCTAGTGTCACTTCACTTGTTTGATCCTCTTTCCTTGTTTTCTCTTCTTCTTTCTCCTCTTCTCTTGATGACACTTCTGGTGGAACTTGACACTTTCTGATTTCCTCTGCTCTTAGAGGCTCCTCTTCACTAATTACTTGGTCCTCCTTCATTTCTCTTTCTGCATCACTTGAGGGCTCTTTATCTTCTTCTCGAACACCAATCTCTATATCCGGCTTTCCCAGAGGAATTCCTCCTTTCTCTTCTTTTTCTTTCTGTTTCTCTTCTGGTATATTCTCTTCAATTGGAATAGACCTGAAAATGGCCTCTTCTGCAGGAAGATCATAAATCCTCTGTGTTTCAGTGACAATTTGGTCATGTTCTTCTACTTGCATTGATTCTTGGGTGTCTTCTTGCAGTAACAAGTTTCCTTGTCAGAGTCTCTACCACCTTCTCTTTCTTCCCTGAAAGCTTTGGGGCCATCTAGTTTCCAACAAAGTCCCTTTCTCCATTTAATGCATGTTTTTAACTTGGGTTCTGGTTTATGTACTCGCGATATAATTGAGCTCGTGCAAGCAAGTTCATGTGGGCTGCATAAGTGCAGTGCAAAATCACTGGGGCTGGGAGTGTGGGGGCGGGCAGGTGTCTATTCTATGAACAATAGAATGCCCAATTCGGGTAAAAGGGAGCGCAGTTTAACTGACAAAGATGAACATTTACACTGTCACGTCGTTGTTTGCCGTGCCATCCAAGAGACTTGCACTCCTCGCAACGCAACACTTTTTCTTACTCCCGGAAAATGATGTCTGAGGGCAAAGATTCTCATAGTATACTACTAAGAAAATGAATTGCATTGCTTCTTCCTTCTTCCTTCTTCCTTCTTCCTTCCTTTGTGTCATCTTCTCCGCATGCTCATAATCGAGATGGTATTCAAAAATTTTATATAAAAAAATAAATAAAAATTTATAAATTTAGCATCTTAAATTTCTGTGTATTTTAAATTATCCCGTACCCCTACCAAACGGTTCGTCGTCTTGCTGAGTCCCTCGGTCATTACAGGGGTTCGTCTTTCTGGGGCCATTTTTGCCGCTACTGTTTACACGTGGCGTATCTCTCGCATGCAATGCCAATTAATAATACTTCCAAAACACTATCAGAGTGCGGAATGCGCCCTGAACACGGATGATGTCATTCCTGTCTAATATATATATTTTTTATTTTTTTTTTCTTCTTTTTTTCAAATGTTACAATACTTAATAAAAATAAATAAAATGTATAAATAAATTAAATAAAAATGTGTATAACAACTGACGAAAGATGTAAAATTATGAGATATTATTTTATTTACACATTTTTTCATTTTTTTTATATGGGACTTAAAACTGTTTGCACATTTAATTAAATTTTCTACACATTATACGTTATATATATTATGGGTGATACGTCATAAATATGAATTATGCGCCGGCTGGGCGGTGAGTCCAGGCAATGGGGCTCTTAATTACGAATTAGACCCGTCACTTTTTCTTTCTTTTTATTTTTACTTTTTAGGTAATTAATTTTATTTATTCCATACTAATTTTGAATTTTTATTTTTTTACATGAAAACTGCGTTTGACCAGTTACCTTTATAACCGCGATGGACCGGTGTTCAGTTAATTTCCAGTTCGTGTATCTCTTCAATAAAACTTAATTAATTAAGACCATGTCTCTCTCTCATTGATCCAATTGTGTTACCAGCCGCGAGGGACTCCCCCGACCCCCACCCGGACCCTGCCCCAGCTCCTCAAAAAGAAGAGGAAAAAGGTAAATAGTGCCCATTTCGTTCCTGTAAACTGGGTAAAAACGGCAGGAAACGATATATCAGTTGTACTGTGCATGATGTATTAGCAACACACATGGTTTGAAGATGCAATGGAAAAGGAGAAAGACAAAAACCAAAGATGGAAGAAGCCAATTAGCCCTTTGCAGAAGAAGATAGGTTCTGGAATTAAGCATAACATTCATATGAAGCTATACTAGTATGATATTGATGCACCCCACTCTCTAGTTTCCCATGTCTACATCTACACACACACACATCAATACCATAACAGGAATATAAATCCGCGCAATATATTCGTGATATCTACCTACAAATATATTTATATATATGTCCGAAGAAAAAGAAAATGAGAGCTAATAAGAAGATGAAATTTCAACAGCTTCTACATCTTTTCAAGGGACGAGATTTAACATTATTGGATATCTGGAAGCTTGAATTAAAGAAAGATTCTACCTCGTCCTTATTAGTTGCTTCAAAGAACTGCAGCTGATCATGAAATTTTCTCTTATGCAAGAGCACTTGGACTTTCTTTTTAGGTGTTGGTGGGCAGCTCTCAGTCTTTAATATCTTGTGTTCTCTAGAGGTGGGTGTTTTGCATTCCTCTTCGTCGTTTGACACAGCTTGATGCTGAACTAACTCACCATCTTCCTCTTTAAGACCCTTCGGCAGATATTGTTCAACTTCGAGTTCTGGCGATGAGTTTTGCTGGGATATGTACTGATCTTTAGACATGGAAAAGGAGTAGGGGAAAACTTTTGAAAACTTCGTCTGTCACAGAATGAACCTTCCTCCAGAAGTATTTATTCATTCTCCATGCCTTACCTCTGATCTTTCTTTATTTTGGAAGCTACTATGAAAGTAAAAGACACAAGGCGGCGAATTGTTGCTTACGTTGAATTCTTTTGCCACAAAATGAGAGAGAGAGGGAGGGAGGGAGAGAGAGAGAAATGGCTCCTTATGCCGAAAGGCAACATTTTGGCCTGACTCTACATGCAGAATCCAACGCGATTTCACTTTGTTTTTTAGTATTACTGTCGAGTATATTCTAGCTCAGCTGCCTTATGCTATGGTAAATTTAATTCTTTGTACTAATTATAAAAAAAATCTCTATATTCATACATTTATCCATATTAAAATTAGACTCTTAAATTTGAGTCTTATCAGGTGCAGGCATCAGGGCAGCCTGTAGGCTCCAACCCGCACTCTAATGAAGAACAAAGAAAAAAAAAAGCTATTATTTAGAAATTTATGAAGTAACTATAATTATAATAATTTAACATAAAATTATTGGCTAGATATCTTACTTTATTAGACTTATACTAGCTTAGATATTTTCTATTTAATTATGTTCTTAGTTAGGTTTAAATTTTTATTCAGGAATCTAATGCCATATAATTTTAGTTCTTTAATTTTATAAATAAAGTTTAAATTAATTTATTAATTAGAAGAAATTGCTTATAATTATTAATAATTGGTATTGATATTTTGTTTTTTTTAATGAGTGTCGATTCTTGTTTGATTATCGAGTACTGATTCTCACATTTTCTTAGTTTTAGGTGATTAACCTCCACAATTATTTTTTTTTATTTTTATCTGTTTTCATTTTCTTAACCCTTATACATCACTCCACTACTAGATATGGAGGTAAAATGACATTTGTAGTACGGATTTTAATTTCGTTGTAAGTTCAGCTCAGCATAAACTATCCATGTGCCTTGATAAGCTACACATAATTTATATATTACTTGTTTTGTCTGCAAGAACAAGATCTATTTAAGAGCAAAAACGAAGGATGGTGCATGCATGTACTATTTGTGCAAGTCTCGGAATTACATGTAACATTTAGCTGAAAAGGAGAATATTTTGGTGTCTGTGGATAACAATTTGTTTAGTTCTATTGTTTTCAATTATCGAGTTACAACTTATAAGAGACGACAGACTAATGGCGCCAGTATCCTCCTAAGTTCAATAGACAACCCAAGTGATTTTCGCAATGTAATTAATGAGCTTGAAGCCAGGTGGTTGTGCCCCTTAGGACCATAAATGTATGGGTGCTAAGGAGCTACGATACAAGCTACTACCAGTTATAAACCAAAATTTGTTTTGATATTCTGCCCCCGAGTGAGAATCCCATGAAACACAGCTTCTTGATCCCATGCTCCCTGTCCCGTCGCTCCTGATCACCTGTCATGTCACTAACCTCTCTTCTTTGTCTGTTTGTACTGGAGGCATTGGATACCCTTTGGCACTTCCGCATTATTTGGCACCTCAAGGAGACATAGAATTCCCTGGCATTAATTATATTCACAGATTATGTGCTTACATCCCTCCTTGTCCTCATCCAAGATGAAAAAATTAACCAACATTTTCCCATGTACCTGAAAAAAAAAAAAAAAAAAAAGAAAAGAAAAGAGGGAGAAAAAGAGAGAGAGAGAGAGGAAGGGTTAACCACCACAATTTCCATTTGGAGGCGCCCACCGACGCACCTATGGCAAGTACCAGAACTCTACACTGAGGGTTGTTTCGAAACAGACAGGGAAGAGGGCTCTCTGCCAAATACATGGACCTGTACGCGGTGCAATGAAAGCGAAGGGACAGAAAGCTGACTTCGCAATTAGCAATGGCCGAGTGACCAATCAAATTTAAAGTATAAACCACACATTTTATTGGTGGTTTATTTTTTTTTTTAAATTTTATTTATGAAAAACAAAATAAAGAAAAAAAATATTTTTATGTATAATTATTTGTGTAGTGTGAATATTTTACAATTTA
This sequence comes from Bruguiera hainesii, assembly GCA_023213295.1. NCBI lineage: Eukaryota > Viridiplantae > Streptophyta > Magnoliopsida > Malpighiales > Rhizophoraceae > Bruguiera > Bruguiera hainesii. The sequence continues at coordinate 7,055,480 of JAHOYR010000006.1, forward strand.
TTAATCATTTTATACAGTCACATAACGATTGTAGGTGCATTTCTGATATGTTTGCATCAAATGTAACCACTGAGTATCGAGAGTTGATATTTGAAAATTAATTTTAAAATTTTTAAATATAAAATTTATTGTGTAATTTATGATTTAATTTATATATTTTATTAATTAAAAAATAATAAATAAGTGACCACAGGGCAGTTGACGTTAAAGTTTCTTTTGCATATTTTTTTTTTATTTTTTTTATAGAAAATCTGAATTTGGTTTAGGAGTTAGAGCACACTTGTGTTGAAATTCCAAACTTTACTTTCGAAAATTTGACGAGTACTGGAGCCTCCCCTGTTCACTCACCTCCGTTTAAATCTTGCCATAAGTTCCGCATCATTGCATGACTCTGCAATTTTTGCACGTAAGAATGCAATTTGTAAGATTTTTATTTTTTTTTCAATTCAAAAATTGTCTGTGGTTAATTATTAAATCTAAACAAAATTTAATTCAGCAATAAATTTATAAATTTAAAATTACATTTTATTAGATTTTTTTTCTTTTTTTTTTATATATATGCTACTTATTTTTCTACCTCTTTTACAACATAAAACATTTAACTATACGTTTTTGTTAAAAATTTTAACAATTTTTCTCAAGTGAAAATCTCTTTTATATTATTAGACTTCTTTATTTTAATGCGTGCAATTTAATAATAAAATTACTTAAAATCTCATTTTTAAGTCTAAAATTCAAGTTTTAGTTTCTAACCACAAAAAAAAAAAAAAAAAAGTCTATTACCGTCCAACCACCAACTAAATCCTGCTCTACGTAGTCTCTTTTTTTTTTTTTTTTTTTCTGGAACCAAACATGAAGGTTGTGAAACTCTGAATAATAATTCTTGGTCAACCTGCAGTCAGTATATTAAAGTTAAGAACGTAAATCATGCAAAATGAGCATTTTAGGGACACGTTCTCTGGGGTTCCATCACTAGCCATTTATTGGGGGATATAAAGCCCCATTTTTGGTTAAGCTGGTGAGTCTCAAATTCTATAAGCATTTGCAATCCTGCCTAAAGCGGAAAAACGTTTTCGCGAAGCCCCTTTAATTTTACAAATTCTTGTGTTTATTATCCCCGAATCATATGCACCACTCTCTCTCTCTCTCCCATCGACCTGAAAATTGCGTCATTGGATTGGTTAAATAACGTCTCGATTTGTCGAAGCCCAAGCCCACCATGACAAGCATGGTTAACGCTCGTTGTTATGCTCCGGCATGGGCCACAGTGAATTAGCCCAATGCAGCCATGACCGTTGAAGAATGACATCAATTAAGCAACATTTAATTAAATAGATTTCATGCCATCTAACAAAATTTTCCTTTTATGTACTAGCTCAACGTTACAGGAGCTGTATAGAAAACAGAAAGCGACCCTTTGTTTGGATAACCAAGTATGGAGAGCGGAGGATAGAGGGAAGCAAAATGAGGGGAAGGAAAATTAGGGGAGAGAACATTTTTCATTTTCTTTTTTTTATTTGGGAAAAAGTACCAAGAAGAAGGAAAAAATTAATATTTGTTATTTGAAAAAAAGATGAAAAATGAGGGGAGAAAAATAATATTTATTATACTTCTAATCTTGTCTTGATACTTAAATTGATAAGTGTTAATAAAATAAGCTAATATAAGTAAATTGGTCATTTTATTAATCAAACAAAAGAATTATTAATTTGTCTCTTAATTTTTAGAAAAATGAATTTAGTAGATCAAAAAAAAATTTTTTTATTACTCTATTTTGTGCTCCATAAAATAGTTTTCAAAAATAAATATAATTCCTTTTTCCTTTAATTTTTTCTCCCCTCCCTTCTTTCTCCTCTCCTAAACACACATACATATGCGTGTGAATATCTAAAAGGTTACGTAAATATAGAATTGTAGTGAATATTTGGCTTGGTTTAAAGATTGAGCTTGCATTCATGTATCAATGTGTATAATTTTTTTAAAATTATATTTAATACACTAGATTTTACTTGTAACATTAGAAAGCAACTAACAAATGTATTAAAATTCAATAAGACCCAAAATTGAAAGAAAAAATAAAGATGAATCCAACCCAAATGCAATATAATATAAAAATAATCTAACTTAAAATGATTCAAATCTAAACTTATTTAATAATAATAATAATAATAATAATAATAATAATAATAATAATAAAAAGCATGTTCTCTTTTGAAATTGAACATTTTGTTTCTTACAAAAATAAAATAAGTTTATTATTTAATATTTTTATATTTATATTTTATTTATATATATACAAGTATATGAATATGATTAAGTTTAGTTAATCCTTCTAGTTCCAATCATTAGGCCATTATGTAACTGATCATAATCAAAGCTTATAAAAACTATAAGCATGAATTATAGAAACTGAAAAGAGATCACTGTTACTTGAACTATTGTTTTATTGGTAGAATACCATTATGTAAGGCTAAATAATAAAGTTTAAACTCTTACTAAAGTCAATCTCAAATAAAAGTCCTGTGTAGTAGAAATTTAAGACTTCAAATTTGATTGAGTAAAATCTTAAAGTTTGCATTATAACTATATGTCACAAAATAAAATTGAGTAAAAAAAATAATTTTAGTTATATTGATCAATAAAATAAATTTACAATGATAAAGAAAGAAATAAAAAAATTTATAAGTAGTAATAAATCATTATATCCTATAATTGGACATTTTCATAATTGGATATAAATTGCTTACGTCCTTATCATTTATAGGATATATGTTAGATTTCTTAATTAGTCATGTTAGAATATTTTTGAATAATATTTTTGTTAAGAATTTGTTCATAATGTGACTTGATCAATATGAACAATTTAGTACATTGTTACATTGTTAAGAATAATAGTTTGGAATGTAATTTAGACATTTATAGACATATCTAATTTAAGTTATGAAATTATGTATATATATATATATCTAACTAATCTTCTATCTTCTTAATACATACAAAAGTTTTATTTAAAAATATATAATTAGAGTAATAGTTAAGAGAGAAAAATCAATTATTAAAGTAAGACAAACTCTTCAAATATATTGATAGTTTTGGTTTTTATAAACTTAATTACATCATTTATAGTATTATTTATATAAATATATTCAATTTTAAAATAAAAAAATTAATATTTGTAATGATATATTTATTAAAAAATCCAACAAATAATATTAAAATATGTGTTTTAAAACTAAAGGTAAATTATTATTTTATTATTAATAATATAATTGAAGTATATTAATATTTTTGGTTAAATATATTTATTTATCCAAATATTCTAAAGATTATTAAATATATTTGATTAGAAATATTTAATTACTTATTAAAATTAATGATATTATTTATTATAGTATATTGTAAAATTTTTCAAAAGAGAACTATAATATATTTAAATTATTTTATCTGATTTATGACTAATTATAAGTATTTATGATTATATAATTATTATAATTTACTTACATGTTTCAATTATTATTTCATTTAATAATTAAAATTTTTAAAATGATATAAACAAGTTAATATTTGCTTAAGTATTATAAATGTTGACTTATACTACTAGTGAATAAGTATACTACTTTTACAAATTCAAGTAGTGAGTAAAAGAAGTTATATCAATAAGTTTGGGAATAAAATAACAAATTGAATTTTATATTTTTTGAAAGTGATTGTTACCAAAAATAATAATAAAACCATTTCACTAACAAAAAATGAAAAAAAATATTTGTAATTTGTGGAAAGACTATTTTGCTTCATTGACAAGTCATTCATTGTTGCTTTTATGATAAAACTTAAGATATGAAGTTTATTGGATTACAAACTATGCAAGAAAATATTATTGAGATGATTAATTTTGTAGTAAAATTTAAAATTATAAAATTAATAGTATATGACGCTTTTCTAATATAGTTGAACTTACTATCTTTAGAGTATGGTTCATTTCAAATTCATTATAATACTATAAAAGAAAGTGAAACTTTAATAAATTGGTTTGTATACTTGTTTAGGTGAAAATAAAATAGAAAAATTAAATGAATCATTTCATTAATTTTATGGACAAGAAGACTATGAAATGAATGAAAGTGAAAGTTAACCAATTAAGAAAGAAAGAGTTTACTTATAATTCACAAATTAAAAAAGAAAAAAGGAAATCAAATTTAAATTCTTTCATAATATTGAATGACTTGATTTTGATACTACTATTCGTACATGCATAACAATAGAAGAATTTTTTTGATTTAATTATTTTAATTGATATAAAACTATAAATATTTTTCTAACATATTCTTATTAATGTTTTATGTTAACTAAAATATAATAAAATTTAAACTAATCTTTATTTACTGTGTCTTATAATATTAGAATTAAGTGTAACACAATAAATGAAAATTCTCCTTACTTGTAACATAAATGTTTGAACATAGATTCAAAAAAAAAATAGCAAGATTAGTAATAAAATTCTTTTGAATTGAGATTTTATTAATGTCAAAATGTGCATGAATGGAATTAAGTATAAGCAAATCAAATATAACATGAAAGAACCCATAAGCAACTCCAAACTTCTTAAAATTATATATACTAATATTTATAGATCTTTTAACATTGTGTTCCTAAATGAAGAATTGTATTTTATCACTTTTATAAAGATTTTTCATATTATAATTATGTCTATTTGCTTTATGAAAATTCAATCATTTAATACTCTACATATATATAAGGTCAAAAGCAATTGGACTAAAAGATGAAAATTATAAGATCTCATAGCAATAGTAAAATTGTAGAAAATATAATAATTCAAGATAATATTAATGTATATTCATGAAATTTCTTAAAAGTCATGATATATGTGTATGATAAAATATATCAGATACATTTTAGTAAAAGATGTGATACACAAATATAATCAAATATTAATGAATATGATTAGAAGTACAATGAGTAATTTCTCTTTACCTATATTTTTATAGATGCATGCATTATTTATTAAATAAGACTCCTAATAAGACAATTTAAAGCATTATTATTAAATTATAAATGTAAAGAAAACTTAATTTAAGATACTTGAGTGCTTAGGGTTACTTAGTGGAACTAAAAATCTACATAAAAAAAGAAAATAAATTAAACTCTTAAATAATTAGTAAATACCTTATTTGTTACTCAAAAAGTCTAAAGGGTATAATTATAATCCAAAAATTGTAAAAACTATTGATGTAAGATTCATTAAGAATAATGAAATTAATGAGAGTAGTGAATGTTAAATTATGGAGATAAAAGAAATTAAGATAAATATTCTTTTTACTCATAATGATTCCTTTATCTATTAAAGCACCAAATATTACTCTAAACATTAAATGATATTTGGATAAAAAGATACTCTTTAAAAAAATTAACTCATAATTAACTAATATAAATAAATTACAGGGAGTAGTATTAAAAAATCTTAAAAATAATGAAGATTAACTATTTCAAATAATTATGTGATTTATTTGAAAGAGTCAAAATTTTGATATGGGAATCAATAAAAATTCAATTTTATTTTTGTAGTTATAAAAGTATTGAATCTAATTATGAGATTAATAACTCAATATAATTTGAAATTACACTAAATGAATATGAAAATCACCTTTTTAATGAAAATCGTGAAGAGAAAGTTTATATGGATGAATTTAAAAGTTCTTTTATTAAAAGTAAAGATTAAATAATATGTAAATTAAATGATAAAAATGGACTAATAAAATTTTTCCTACAATGATATATTAAGTTCAATGATATTATAACATATTTAAATTCAAGAAAAAAAAACCATTGGTCAGTGTTATATACTAAAATATCAGTGAGAGTAAATTTGTTTTACAATTTTATATGTTATTTATTACTAATATCTTAATTATATTGTGTGATATTTATGATTTTGTCTAAAAGAATTTTATAAGAAAAAGATCTAAGAGAGACATTTTGTATGATAAAAATAAAAATATTTCGTAATAAATTACAATAAATAATGATTGCTTAAAATAGTTATATTGAAAAAATCCTAAAAAAATTTTATATAATTAAATATTCACTTAAAATTTTTCCTATATAGAAATGTGACATAATGTTATGTAATGTTTTAAGAATGATATGAAATATAAAAAAAATGAAATTAATTCCATATATCTTTTTTATTCATAATTTAATGTATTTGCAAATCTCATTAAAACAGTTATTAATTTTATGGTTGAAATATTAGGTAAATGTAAAAGTAAATGTAAAAGATGTGATTTAGATATTTAGATTTAAATTTTATTAGATGCATTAATAGTAAAAAATATATTTTTAGTTATTTATTTTTATTAAGAGAATAGGTAATTTTATAGAATAATAAAAAATTATCTATTATTATTCCTTTCATTATAAAAGTAAAGCTTGTGGTATGATTTAAAGTTATAATTTATGCATTATAACTATAAAACTTTATTTCAAGACTTAAAGTTATCAATGATTTTATTAAACTATTAAAAATTTATATGATAATTCTACAATAGTATTAATTTTTAAAAATAACAAATATTTAAAAGATACCAAAGTTAATGAAAATTAAAGTATTTTTTCTTCAAAGAAAAAATTTAGAAATAAAAAGTGTATATAAAATATTAATTATTCTAATGATTGTAAATTAATATAAAAATTTACAACCAATATTATATAAAGAAATGAATTTTAGCTATACTAATAACAATTGATAATATTTGATATAATGATACTTTGAATTTACTAATATATTTTTATATATAAAATTTTTTTCGTTATATTATGATTGTGTACATTTTATTATTTTAACAAAAAAATTATGAAATATCATTGTAAACTATTATGAAATTATATATATTTTATAAATCTTATATTATAAATTATAAGTGTTATAGTATATAGAAAAAAATATTTTGAATAAATAAAATATAACTATCATAATTCACACTAAATTATTTATCATAATATGATATTATGATGAAATTATAAGAGATCGTTTTTATTGTCATTTGTATATAATAATTAATATAATAAATTTTAATCAAACCAAGTGTAAGAATATTATAATATTTCAAAATAATATTTTTATTAAATGTTTATTTATAATATGACTTAATTAGTATATAATAACTTAATACATTATTAATTTATTAAGAATAATAATTTTTAATATGACTCAAATATTAATAAATCTATTTAATTTAAATTGTGGAGTTATGTGTGTATATTTGATTGATACTCTGTTTTTATTATATATAAAAAAATTTTATTTAAAAATATATGATTACAGGAGAGTTAAGTAGAAAAAACGTAATTATTATGTTAAAATAAGTTTTTCAAATATATTAATAATTTTAATTTTTATAAATTTATATATGTTATTTATAATATTATTTATATGAATATATTTAATTTTAAATTTTAAAAAGTTTATAATAATAAATTTATTAAGAAATTTAACAATATACTTGTTCAAACTTCCTTCCATAGGTATATGAGTTTATCATGTCATTAACTAGCTAATTTTAAGGATAATGATAATGACTAGTTTATTTTTTTTTAATTATCAACTTAAAGGAAATAAATAAGTTTACATGAATTTAGCTTCAAATGTTTAAATATATCTTCATCCGTTGTGATAGACAACTAATCTTGGCTCATATCCAAACCATCTCCCGAGCCAATCTCCCCTTCTTCCAAGATAGCCTTCACTGGCACCTCTGAATTAAAAGTTAGCAATGTCAAAGAATTGTCCATCATTGTTATATCATAATCAAACCTCCCCCATTATTTATGTAGCACGTATGCAAATTTTGTAATTTAAACGACCACAACTACGTGACTCTTCAACCATCTCTTATCTTGTTCTATTGTGTTACCCGAAAAGCATTAACATCAGGTGCCCACCTCCTCACTTCAATTTTCCTTCACTACCGAATCTCCTATCCATTCACCCTTTTCACCTAGTTTCTTCTTCAGCCTCTCCTCGTCCTACTCACATGACTCGTGTAGTTGTTGTTTCTTTTTAAAGTTCTTCCACATGTGAATTTGACACGTGATTGACATAGTGAGATATTGCGTTAATTGCATAATTTCTTTACTTAGATGCATCTATAGAACAGATAGTTGCATCAATTTATATTCGATAATTTATACTTTTTCTTAGTCAAGGAATATGCTTGTGTGTGTGCGTGTGTATACCCTTAATACCCTTAATATTCATGATTATCACTATTAATGGTACATTTTAATAAATATTTTGAATTTATTATCATAATATTACTTCGAGAATTATTGGTTGCACCTTCATATCCACTAAATACACGATCATTATTTTTTAATGCAAATCGCAACATTACTCGTACCAATTTCATGTTTAAAAACTCGTGTCCACGTAACTCTCATGTTAAGTCTCTAAAAGGTTTTGCAGTTTTAATTATGGAAAAACATCTTCATGTTAAGTATCTAAAATCTTAGTGTTATCAAATGCTCTACATTTTTTTTTACTGAAATGTAAAAAATGGGTTGTTCTACAACATTATTTTTAAATAAGTTTAAGCGTAAACTTTTGGGTGTATCTTTTTTTAAAATGGCAGCATTCATTTGCTAAATAATTTTGCAAAAGTCTAACTCAGAATTTAATTTATACAGCTAATTCTTATGAGGACTGAAGTTAAAAAGATCAAAAAGTTTTTAACTGTAATTTAAAACTAAAAAAAAAAAGAAAAAAGAAAAAAAGAAAAACCCAGAACACTTTTTGGTACAGAAACCAAAGCCCTTTTTACAAGAATTTGTGAAGCTTCCTAATTTGTGCTACACCTGGCAGCGCCCTTCATCATTTAAACTGAAATAGAGGAATACAACCAACCAACAGCCATACTTTTACAGTCTCCTTTTCAACACATTACTCATATAATGAAAGAGTTCTATTACATATATTAAATATATACAAAAATTAAACACAAGAATTAGACATGAGTTTATATACATATATTAACTATAATTAACAGTTAAGATTCAATAATTTGAACTTGTTTCTTATTTTATGTCTAATTTAAGTATCCATGTAACTTTTTTTGATAATAAAATTTGCAACGGATTTTATTCCTTGATTTCGTGTCTTGTGTTACCCAAAAAGACAAAGAAAATTCGTCTTTTGTGTCAACCGTTTATAAGAAAGACACGGACAACTCATTTCCTTTGAGGAAGCCTGGTGCATGTAAGCTGGAAGTTACCTAGGGAGGAAGGGGAGGAGGAGCATCTAACTTTAGCGACTTTCACAAGGCTTGTCGCCTTTTCAGTTTTTACTTTTTTTAAAATATATATATATATATATATATATTATCTAAAGAGAGGTCATATAATTCATACACATATAATAAAGAAATAGAAGGTGCAAGATTTAAATTTTCACTTCTTCTCTTGATAGACTAATTGCTCTAGGCAATCAGTCCCTTTTTAGTTTTTCATCTCTAGGAATTGACCAATTGGTGGATGCTGTCTCCGGACGTCAGAAGATATGCTCACTCTCATCTCATGGATGATGCCAGTCGGCCTCAAGTTGGGGCAACCCATCAGGCAGATGATCTCTGTTTTCTAGGGGGAAAAAAATAAAAATAAAAATGAAAGCATATAGTGAAACTCTTGCCCTAAAGCTTTTGTTATTGTGGAAGGAACAATGGCTATAAATAAAAGTTAGGTTAATGACCTCATAATCGATCTCCGTCCTAACTAAGTGACAATATTGTAAATAAAATAGACAGGTGCGAAATGGTTGCTAGCACTCCTCTTCAAGTACACTCATGTCTTGTTAAAATTTTGTCTTAACAAATCTAGGCTACGCTTAAATTGGAAGATCCCTATCCCCGCATATGACTAAGGTTGCGTTGATATTCATGTACGTTAATTAAGACCCTAGCTTCACCTCTATCCTCGAATAGGGTCATTCACCAACTCAACCAAACTGTTAGAAGAAAGCTAAAGTGATTTAATTATTTTGTTAATTAAGCATGCCTATCTCACATGATATAACCTCTAGGATCAGGTCTCTTTTTTGCTTTTGTGTGTGTGTGTGTGTGTGTGTGTGTTTTTTTTTTTTTGGGTTTTCCACTAATATTTACACTATAAATCCAATGGGAAACCAATGGCGGATTATAGAATCATTATCGTACAGGTTCAGACTCTTCTTAGTGCTAACATGTAGTAGGTAATCTTTCTTATGAAGATAAATACAACATTATAAAAGAAAGAAAGAAAGAAAGAAAAACAGACCGTTTTGTGAAGGAAATGAATTATAAATGCTAGCTAATACAGATTACTTTCCCGAAAGACTACAATTACTTATTATTACCTTTCTTGAATTGGCCGCTAGTCCATATGAATATGATTGTGGCTTTGTGCTTCCATGAGCCAATACCCAAAAACAATGTAACATGCTAAGTGTTGGTATCTTTACATAATTAGAAACAGTTCAACTGTATATGGATAGAATCAATATTTGCAAGTCCTAATACTAATTCTATCTTTATTGTTGAACCTCTTTAAATCACCAGCCCACAGTCACACCCCTAAACTCTCAAAACAAAGAACCTAAGAAATGTATCACATATTAAACAAGTCTCCCAGGTGATGGCTTCTGAGGAGTGAGCTCGACAGGAAAATTATTTATAGTAACATTATATTTAATCAATTATATTGTCCCAAAAGGAGCCCTGCGAGGAATGCCTTTCCTTCTTTTTGAATTTGAATGAGTTGGTGGTGGTGGAGGAGAAGGAGGAGGAGGAGGAGGAGGCCTGCTGCCAGTAGCGTGCATGTTCTTTTGGCTTCCTTTGTGCAATTCTTCTTTATCCTTTAATGGCAATTTTCTTGCCATTCTTTGCCTTGCTTCCTCCATTGCCTTCCCCTTGTCATTCAAGATAAAGTTTGATCCTCCATATTTCTTTATTGATATAAGCTGCGTAATTAATACCAGGATCATAATGTTAACCATTTTCCAAGAAAATTATAAACAAATATGAAACAATTACTTAGTAGAGAGAATATACAAGCTAGACTCAGGCACAGAGGGAAGGAAGGACGAGTGGGAGCAACATCCTTTCACTATATGTTTTCTATATAGATTGTTAAAATTTATCTTCATAATTTTTTTTTTTTTTTGCCCCATCCACTTTCAAAGTTGTCAAACAAAAATTTCTTGTTCCAATAAATTTTCAAGATTATTTCTATAAACTTTTTCTTATTTCAAACTGATTCATACTCTTTTTAAAAGTATTCTCATCTTTCAACAAAACAAATGATTAGTAATACACATTAAAAAGGAACAAGAAAAGGCATAAGCATATTGTATGTTCAAACTATATTTGCTTTTGAAACTGATTTTGATTTTACCCATTGCAACAGGTACATCAGAATGAACTGGTTTTACAAATAACATTATAAGAAATTGGTTGTGCAATCACATTCAAGATGAATGACCAAATGATTCTATAGTTCCTTATATAGAGAAACATACATTTTATAGTATAGAAAATGAAACAATTTTCCAAAATACATAAACTCATAGGAAACAATTGGTTATTGATCAGAATAGCTAATATATATATTTTATAAAAATTTTCATTATATATTTTTATTGCAATATTGATACATACATATACATATACATATACATACATATATGTATATATCTAAACTTGGCCCATCTGAAATTTTTTTTTTTTGGGGGGGGTGGGTGGGTGTCCACCGCCAAGGAGACTAAATCTGTTTGGTAACAAGAGCCAAAGTCTTAAGGAGGAAGTGAGAATTCAAACCCATCCAGAGTACCAAAAAGAGAGGAGAGAATACAAGGTCCCCACCAGCAAGCGGAATTGAGACATAGAATTGTGATGTGATGAGATATGATTTTGGTGGATATATAAGGAAATAAAATCGAAAAAAAGTAATTAATGTGCCAAAGAAAAGGAACAAGAAAGAAGGAAAGAAAGTAGAGAGAAGAGAAATTGACCAACCTTGCATCCAAGAGAACAGAAACGAATGGGATCCAGAAGACTTCTGCTACATATTTCACACGAATGAGCTACCCCTTTATCAGCAGAACTACTCTTTTGCGGCGGCCTCGCGTTTAGGAAAATAACTCTAGCACTGTTTATAATGTAAGTTTGGACTCCACTAATGTCTAAAAGCTTCGAAATCTCGGCTACCCTAACAACATTGTGATAAGATGACCGCCGGATCTGAACACAGATACGGCCCCATTATTTCGCTATGCAGAGAAACAACATGCATGAAAGATGACTTCTGAGCATTTTTGCGGTCCAAAGACCACATAGACCATGCGGTAAACCAAGTATATGTATATATATATATATATATATATATATGCTAGTACTTGGATAACAGAATGGTCTTTGTGGTCTGTGGATCGGCAATATGAGCAGAAGGCATTTTTCATGCAATCAAAGCAGAACATGTTGCATTCACATTTCGGGGCATCTTCGTGCCTCGGGCAGATGTTGAAGAAGGTAGCCGATAACAGCGGGTGGAGCCATATTGGCAATAGCTTTTCTTCCTGTTCATTTTTCACCCCCATCAAATAATTAAAATTCAAATACGAATATAATGACTGTATAATATATATACAGATCGATTCATTCAAAGAGTATCAAAACTAGCGTTACCATTGTCAAGATCAATGAGCACTGTAGCAATGGAGGGCTCTGAAGGGATTGGGGGGTAATTGGGGTGGGGTTTTAGAGAGTGTAATGACACAGAAGCATAAGTTTCATCAAAGGTCATATAGGCTATACATATGATGGTAGGGAAATTTAGTGGTTGAGATTACTTGAGGTGGTAGGTCCAGGTGATTTTGGGACCGTTGGATTAAGCAAATAAAGAATTCACATTTGAAATATAAATAAACAAATATGATTTTTTTTTATGATTAAGAAGTTCTTTTAATCGAACTATTAATTATTAATTATTATTTACTTAATATATATAATTAAAAATATATATATAAAAAAAATTCAAACTCAAAATTTTACAATTAATTTATAATAATCAACAATATGTTAAAAAAGATTATTTATACGTACTTAAAAAAATTAATAATTTTCTATTAGGAATATCCTTCTATTAAATAACTTATCACATTATAATCGAAATTTCAAATTATGCATAAAAAGCGCGTCAAGAGCGCGCAAAATGCAAAATGCGACGCCATACAACATATATAATAAGACTAGAATTTTTAGTTGCAACTTTTTTTTTTTTCAAATTAAAAATATAAAATGTATTAAGAAGGCGTTGTTAATTTATATTTTTTTGCTTAAAAAAATAAAAAAATATATTTTAAAGAAAACAAATGGGAAAAACCACAAAATAAGGTTTTTGCATTTTGCATTTCCGTTTGAGCTTCAAATTAAGCAACAGTAATCTATCTTTCTCTCCTTCATGACACTCCCTCTCCCTCTCTCTCTGTCTCTCCGGTTGCACCACCTTCCTTCTTCTCTTTAACGTCGAACGCTCCATCTATTTTTTCATCCTTGGGACGGAGTTGCTTGCTCCTCTCGTTACTTTCTTTTCTTGAAATTATTCCACTTCTACTTTAAATTTTTTATTTTTCAAATTTTTTAATCCTGAATCACATTCTTCTTCATCAATTCTAAAATTACTTCTCTTTAATTTAAATTTTAATTTTTTTTTACCTTAACTTCATTTATCCTCCGATCAAACTTCGATCCTTTCAGGTTTTATTCTCCATCTTTTGTCTACGAAAATTGAAAATTGTTTGGTTATATTTCAATATTTCTTCAATTTATCTGAAATTTGGACTTATTGTTGTGAGATTCAATTTTGTATTATATTGCTTTGCTGAAATTATGGAGGTGTCTTTTCGGCCCTGTAATCAATTCCTATAGTCAATTCATAGAAGAACTTGTTGATAAAGTGAAGGCTAGGAATGTACTTGAATAGATGATATTTTTGCAAGTGTGAACAATAATCGTTTTCGCTTCGCCCACTTCATAGTGTGGCTTTTTCCATATTACTATTATTCGGGGATAAGATTTTTGGAATTGGGTATTAATAATGTTCATGATTTTGAGGTGCAATATCTTTTTTTTTTTAATTTTTTAATCAATAAATTATATACTGATAGTAATTTTAAAAAAAAAATTATTGAACAAGAAGTAGTTGGTAACAAAAAAAAAAAAAACAAAAGATAGGCAGCAAACAATAAAATACCAACATCAGACAATACAAATAAAACAACAAATAATAGATAATAACAACAGAATAAGAACAATTTGTTGTGTTTATGGCACGATAAAGAAAGTACATTGCTGACATGAGAAAAAGGAAAGAATTTGAAAGTAGCTAAGACTGTCAAAACAAGGTTCCACATGGCCTGATAAGGTTATGGAAATCATGTATGTCACGATATCTGCAATTAATGTGTGTATATCTTTATTAGTTATTGATTCAAATTTGCTTCTCGCAGTAAACATGCTACAGATGACTAAAACTATAGAATGCTTACGGCTCTTTGTTGAGAGGTAATTGAGTATAAACATCGGATATGCACCTCTAAAAATGAGAAAAGAATACGTGACGGCTGGATGCACAAGGGAAAAGTCTGTGATATATTGAGACGAATATATCAAACACTTTCGTGAGTATCAAGCTCCTTTTTCTTCCTTTTCCTTTTGGAGGCAACATGTTAAGAAATAAACCACCCATTATACTCAGTCCCATTAAAGGAAAACATTAGCTTTACTTTGTTCTTGACTTTCAGTTTGTGACTTATTCCGTTTATCATTGTACGTACCGGGATATCCCTATGTTCCCAAATCCTTTTTACTATGTATATTTCATATGATACAACAACGAAAGTTTGAGTGAATTTATTGCAAATTATGTTATGGTATCTTGACGTGGCCAAAGATTGATCCGACTCGAATAACTTAAGTCGACCCAACTCATATTTTGATTGAAAAATTCAACATCCCGTGACGTAAAACATATGAATCCGCAAAACCAGATTTCAAATGACCTAAGATCAGTTAACTGAAAATTTAAATAACCTGAAATTCAAATAATTTAAAATTCATAATAACCCCAGAAAATTTAAACCGAAACCAACACAAAATTTTAATTGATTCTAATAAAGAAGTAAAATCTTTTGATATTTTATCTTTTTATCTATAATTAAAAATTTATCTTGTGCCAAGTGCTGCCTTTTAGCATTGTTTCTATTGATATTGATAGTTGAGACCGTGCATATTATCATGATATGTTAGAGAGTTGAATGATTTACGAAAAAGAAATATCCTTGAGAATTGTATTAAAAGATAGAAGGTAGATACATACTGCATACAAGAGCGTGAATTAGCAAAAATAAACTCGGCTTTTGTTCGAAGTCTAGTTAGGGGTATTATTGCAGTTTTGTTTGAGATGGAGTTTGATGGTGCATCTGGTGGTATTCTCGGAAAAATGACATTCTTTTTTCTAATTGATTATTCCATCCATAAATATCCTGCCACATGCGTTTTGAGTTGTTTTGACAATGATTTTGGTATTGTGATTACATAATCCTCATAATGGTATAGACAAGGAGCTTTTCGTTGTGGAATTTGATGATATACAAAACAGATGGAATCATCCATGGTTTGACAATGGAAACGTTAATTTAAAAGGACTGATTGTTCTTATACTACAAATGATTTTATTTTTAACATAGCTAATCTATCTATAATGACAAAGAAGAAGAAACTAAGTGTTGCATGGTAGTTAGGTCCAAGGTGTAAGTATAAGTTCAACACGAACGGTGTGGTTATGAGAAATATGGGTCTAGCTGACATAAAGGGTACTTCATGATCAAAAGGGAAAGTTTTAATGTTTATTATTTAAGAAGGTTAGTGTGGTCAGTCCAAAAGTAACACAAATGTTAACAATTTTTGAAGCTGTAGGGTTATGGAATTAATGGAAGCGTGCAAGGTGTGCTAAGGTAATCTCTGAATTTGATTGTAAGCTAGTAATTAACTGGCTCACAAACTCTTGTCGATAACCTTAGGAGCATGTGATCCTTCTTAAAGAGATAGACACATTATTAGTTGGTAAGGTGTAGTTTGTCTTTAAAACAAGAGAGGCAAATAGCTTTGCAAATTCCTTGGCATACATCATTCTTGGCATGGATATAAATTATTACTAGGTGTTTGTATTTAAAGAGTGTTGGTTGTTTGGTATCTATATTTACTTTATATCTTTTCCAACTTACTAGGAAAGCTTTTAGCCTTTTTATGTATAATTTTTTGGGTTGGCTTCTCTATTAAAAGCTCACTATGAATAATATACTTCTATCAATTAAGAAAAAAAAAAATGGTGGCAATCACACATTTCCATATGCTCTTATTAATGTATGTTAGAGATATATTAGTTACTATTTTGAATATATATTTGATATTTAATATACATGATAAATCAATTAGATTCATTCTTTATCTTGAATATTTTTTATATACATAATGTGATCGTTGATAAATTTTAAAGATAGAATTGCAAAGATAATAAAATTATAATTATGAGATATCTGTTATATTAAAATATTATTTTTAAATATTTGTAATCAATGTGTCATTAAAATGAGACATTGTTGAAGTTGTAAGATTAACAAAAGTTATATTTCTTTTTAATAAAAACGTAGTTGATCTCAAAAATTGAAATGTAAAGATATTTAAATAAACATATAAGTGTTTGTTAAATGAACAAGTTCACTAAATTAACTAGATATGAGAATTTCAAAATAAAATATTGTCTGTGTCTAAGAAATTTTTTTTATACAATGGTCGTGTAAATAATTCTTAGATTTAAGATTATTAAGGTATTGCATGTTTTAATCTCACTCACTTACAAACTTTAGGTATATCATGAATTATATAATGATAGTTGAGTGATTAATAAAATATATGTTATCTTAAAGTAATTGTACAAGAATATTCATTTATTCCCAATAAATATTATTTTAAAAAATATTTGAGTAAGGTTAAATGATATTTTATAGGTAGTTATGATCTTATTAATTTTTAATGAAATTAATAATCATATGAATATTTTGAAATTAATATAATCAAATAATATAATGTCATCTTTCCATTATTTATAACATGATTTGATTGCTTACTATAATTTTGATTTTTGGGATAGTACATATTAAGAATGTATGAGGACAACTCAATTGGCTAGACATAAACCAATGAAAAAATGAAAGTCAATGAAAAACATTTTAAGAAATTTATTTCTCCAATAGTATATAATCTTAATAAAAATGAAGTTTAAATTAAACTAATTTAGATTTCAAGAAAAATAAGTCACACATCAAATCACCCATTTTTTAAAAAAGATTTAAGTTATGAAATTTTTTTTCTTATTGTCGGAATAAATTATCATTAGAGACCAAATACTTAAACAATAGTGGTTTATGTTAACTTGCCAATTAGGTCTAAACAAGTTAATAGTTGACAACAATTTGTTAAATCAAGGTAATAGTTGACAACAATTTGTTAAATCAACATGATATAAAACAAAATTTAAGGATTACTTTCGAAAAAGGTGATGATTTGTGACAACTTACTAATTAAATATGATATAAAAAAGAATTAAGGATTATTTTGATAATAAATTATTTTTTTAAATCTAATTGATCTATGTTTAGAAGTTGAGATTTCAAATCTCAATTTTTGCCAAAAATTTTTACAAAATATATTTATGCAACAATTAATAATTCTCTTACTTATACTTTATTTTTTTTAGAATGAAAACTTACCAATTAAATATTATATAAAAGAAGAATTAAAAATTATTTTGATAATAAATTTTTTTAAACTATATTATAATTAAATTAACAACTAATTGATTTGATTTAAGAAATTAAGATTTTAAATATTAATTTTTACTAAATGTTTTTATAATAAATATCTTTGTGATAATTAATAGTTCTCTTGCTTACGCTCTTTTCTTTTGGACAGTAGTCCCCTTTTTGCTACCAAGGATCTTGCCGGATTAGTAATATGTGCAATTATATCTGTAGTCCACCACGACCGTAGGCTAATATAGATTTCTACAACACTAGAGGCTTTATTGTACAATATGTAATTATAATTAGATCTTTAGGTATTATATTTTAAATTTTAGAATAAAAATATAAAATTTATAAAAATAAAAAGAATGATCATATTATGTAATTCATTTCATGATGAGCTTTTTAATAATAATAAAAAGGTCTTTTGTGGACATAATTAACTAATCCAAGAGTGATGAGAGAGCATTGTTTTGTGAATTTAATTGACCTGTGATTATAATTATCTTTTTTTTAATAATAAAAAAAGCTAATATTTCTCTTTTTATTTCGCTGTGGCCCTCCATGGTCGGGTGCGAAGAAGAGGGATTTTCTTGTGTCATTCCTACGTAAATGGTTGATTGTTTACAATAAATGTTGGTTGGCTTTGAGAGGTTCGAATCTATGCTGTCAGATTGGCCATGGTCCCATGAACTCCGCTGCACACATGACCACCTCCTTCCAAACATTTGACCAGGAGTACCATTATGGGTCTGGTAACCTCTGCGCGATGTCTCACGAAATTTTTATTAAAATAATATTATTTTTTTAAGTTTTTTTTTCTAAATTACACAATGTATGTAACAATAAATAAAATAAAATATATATGTATAAAAAGAAGTAACAAGTGTAATATTATAAATTATTTTTTTTGTATTTTTTATTTATTGTTATGTATAATTTATATTATTTTTATTAGTTTATATACATATTATTTATTTTCTAAAAATAAAAATTTTTAAAAAATTAATAATATTATTTTTATTGTTACAATTATTTTTTTTTTTTCCAAACTACCAAAGGAATTTAGTTATTGAGAGCCGTTACCTTGTGGCATGCAATCTCTCTTCCCAATGCTGTTTAAAGCCCTTTAAGTAATCTTAATTGTCTCTTTGGACAATCAAAACTTAAAAATTTAGTATGAAAAGAAATAAAAAGTATAATATTATAAATTATTATTTTTTATTTATTATTATGTATAATTTACATTATTTTTTATTTATTAATATCTCACAAAATTTTTATTAAAAAAATATATTTTTTAAAATTACATGATACATATAATAATAAATAAAATAAAATATATACAAAAAAAGTGAAATATTTAATACTTTAAATTATTATTTTTTGTACTTTTTATTTATTGTTATGTATAATTTATATTATTTTTATGTATATTTTATTAGTTTTATATGTATTATATTTTTAAAAAATTTAAAAAATTAATAATATTATTTTTATTATTGTAATTATATATCTTTCTAAACCGCAAAAGGAAGGTAGTTATTGAGAGCATTTACCTTTTGGCACGCAATTTCTCTTCCCAACGCTGTTTAAAGCCCTTTTAAGTATTTTTAATTAACTCTTTGGACAGTAAGAGTTTAAAAATTTAGTATGAAAATAAGTAAAAAGTGTAATATTATAAATTATTATTTTTTATTTTTTATTTATTGTTATGTATAATTTATATTATTTTTATGTATATTTTATTTATTAATTTTTCATGAAATTTTCATTAAAATAATATTATGTTTTAAAAAAAATTACGCAATGCATATAATAATAAATAAAATAAAATATATATGAAAAGAAGTGAAATGTGTATTATTATAAATTATTATTTTTTGTATGTATAATTTATATTATTTTTATATATGTTTTATTAGTTTTTATACACATTATTTATTAAAAAATTAAAAAATTAATAATATTATTTTTATTATTACAATTATATATCTTTCCAAACTGCAAAAAAAATCTAGTTATTGAGAGCACTTATCTCGTGGCACGTAATTTCTCTTACCAATGCTATTTAAAGCCATTAAAATATTCTTAATTGTCTCTTGGGCAATAAAAATTTAAAAATTTAGACATATAATATTTAAATTTTAAATTGACTGCTTGAAATTTATTTATTTATTTATTATAAAAATAAAAAAATAAAAATAATACTTCACAACACAATGTTCATTTTGCCTTCCCACTCCTCCTTTTATTGACTTTTGTTTGTTATAATATACAAGCTTCAAATTACTTGCCTTATAGGAAAATAAGTCTTATAATAGTTGTTGTTTCAACTATTTGACTAGTACAGCTATGGGAACGTTAAGAAAAAAAGGACAGCAATGGGGGCCTAATAGGTGTAAGACTACAGGAAGTTTCCATATTTGTCTTACTTCAGGTACAGACAGAAATAAATAGGCCTAGACAGATTCCAGAAAGTTTTGTCTTTCAGAAAGAAGACTTTCCATTGTGCATATGTATGAGATTAGATATATCTCTATGATTCTGTGAAATAGGGATCGAGTCTTCCTAATTCAAGAATGGCAAAGTTGTGTGTTCTAATTGTCCTGAACGTTCTCTTCTTGGCTTCCTTACTTAATGGGGGAATGACCATTGCTGCAAAAACTCAGGATGGATCAGAAGAGTGGGGTTATGTGGAAGTGAGACCCAGTAAGCAAATTCTTCCTCAATGATTTTTCATACCCTTTTTTTTAGCATTCAAACAGAAGTTCAATTCAGTGGTTCATATTGCAATGTGTAAAACAGAAGTACACGTGTTTTGGTGGCTGTTTAGAAGTCCTTACAGAGTAGAGGATCCCTCTAAGCCATGGCCAATCATTCTCTGGCTGCAGGGTGGGCCGGTAAGCGTAGATGCTGATATTAACTTGTCCATTCCTTTTATGCAAATCAGACTTAATTGCTACATCCCATGGTCACTAATGAAAATTTGGCTGCTTTTTCTGTTTTTCTTTTTGACAAAGTAGGGGGCATCAGGTGTTGGGTTGGGAAACTTTGTAGAGGTTGGGCCATTAGATACCAATCTTAAGCCAAGAAATTCGACATGGCTAAGAATGGCCGATCTGCTTTTTGTGGTTAGTCATTCTTTTTTTCCTAGATATTATATTTAGGAAGCTAAATCTAACGTACTTAGCTGACCCTTGTCCTGATCACAGTTGTTTCAAAATTTTGCTTTTGTCCTGTGGGGTTGGTGGTTTTCACGGTGTAGGACAATCCGGTGGGAACAGGATACAGTTTTGTGGAGGACAAAAAGCTCTTTGTGAAAACTGATGAGGAAGCAGCATCTGATTTAGCTACATTGTTGGAGGAAATATTTAACAGGAATGCAAGCCTTCAGAAGAGTACTCTGCATCGGATTAGCGGCTTTAAAGGCCATTGAAGCAGGCAAATTGAAGCTTAAACTTGGAGGTCAATTTCTTGTCAATCAATTCTCCCATAATCATAGACATTAAAAACATGAACGATGCTACATGCCAACAATGTGTGCCTTGTCATGTGACACCAAAATGACCCCTTTGGTTTGCACAGGAGTGGCATTGGGTAATAGTTGGATCTCCCCTGAAGATTATGTGGTATGTAAACGCAGCCTTATTTTCATTGTCATCCAATTTTTCGCAACCTTAGCATAGAACATTCATTACGATTAAGCTCTCAAATCCTACATAAAAGATTAAAGCTATTTGTCACATTATATGTCAAGTCACTAATTAGTTTATTTCCCTCGCAAGCATTTTATGGAATTTTAATTACAATAGTTGTTGGGGCCATAGGCTCCCTTCTTGTTAAGAAAAAGGGGGCCCCTCCAATGAAGGGGAGCCCCCCTCCAATAAGGGCAGGGGGCCCGACCCTGGGCCCCTAATTATGCCCTTTTAATTATACATTTTGTAGTTGTCATGGGGTCCTCTGCTCAGAGACGTCTCGCGCCTGAACAACAACGGCCTTGAGAAAGCAAACAGGTTAGAAAAAGGTCCCTAATTGATTAAAATAAGACGATTACATCAATGATGCAACATTGTCCAGTTTTTCTAACAACCCATTTCCCGTGACAGCCAAGCGAAAAAGATAGGGCAGCAGATCAGCGATGGCCAGTATGCAGATGCGACGGCCTCTTCGGAACAACTTCAAGTGATTATTGGCAGCAATAGCAACGACGTGGTAGTGTGTTTTAAGAAACCCTTTTCCAAGATCTTGTTTTAATTTTTGTTCTCCCCATGACATAGACCTACAAAATCCACAGTCCTAATTGCTTCAAGTATTTGAAGATGATTTTATAATCAATTAATAACTGAAAAATTTAACATGCATAAATTAAATGAATATCTAATACTGATTTACAAATTGTATTATTATAATTATTAACAATATATTTTAAAATTTTGATGTATAATTGCTTTCGCGTAAAAAAAAAAACTCTTAATTAATGTATTTTTGTTTGGTTATTTAATTTCTTATGACTTCTATAACTTTCTCCTAGACAAGGGAACTGGCCCCGTAACTTCAGCAGTAGCTAATCAGTTATCCCCAAAAGTACTTGATTCCAAGAACAGATATTCCAGATATCTAAGTTCCTTGAGGCCATCCTCGTCTCCTGATGGTGGTGTTGGTAACATTGAAAACCTCATGAATGGCGCCATTAAGAAAAAACTTGGGATCATTCCTGCTAATGTCACGTACGTATGGTCGTATATATTCTCAAATGTCTAAGTTCTCAAGCAATTATGAGTGAATGTTGCTCGACAAAAACTATTAAGATGTAGTGAATGCTTGCGGAGGATCTCTTCTGGTCAAGACCCAAGACGTCGATTTGATGGGTCATTGATTAATGGCTGAGTTTGGTAACCTTCAGATGGGGGGGACAATCAGACGATGTTTTCAACGCGTTAGTTGGCGATTTTATGAAACCAAGGATAAATGAGGTAACATATCCTATTTGTCAATATGAAGACCTTGGATTATATTTATACATGCATGGTCCATATATATGAAATTAATAATTTTAATGGAAACATTGATATATACATCTTCATTATAGTTGTTAATGGATGAGGCTATTTATACAATAAAAATAGCTCCTTACATGCAAACTTAAGCCATTATTGTTTTCTCTTCATGTATTTTATTGAAGTGTATGGAGTCATTCTTGCCTGTAAATAGCATCACACGTTATTAATTTGTGCAAGAATATAAATTTCAACTATGATTATGCAGTTTTTTCTTTTTTCTTTTTTTTTTTTGGGATAAATAGATAAGTTCATCTGAAATTTTTTCTTCACAGTCTATATATATTGACAAAATTTTGTTCATTGTTAAATCATTTTCAGGTTGACGAGCTTCTAGAGAAAGGAGTCAATGTTACCGTGTACAATGGGCAAGTATGATTTCTAGTTTCTCTCTCCTCACTCATTTGCTTTTTTTCTTTTGATATTTTCATTGTTGTTTAGAAGTCTACACATTAGGTAATATTTCATTATCAGTGTGACAAAACACGGAAGTATACAAAAATATGTGACACTACAAGTCAATAATCCAAAATAGGATAGACTTATGAGAGTGGTTTACAAACACTACTTGAATTACTTTAATTTTTTTTTTTACTTTAATTTTTTTGTGAAAAAAATAGAGAAAAATTAATAACGATACTTATAATTTCTGTCAAGAAATCACACTTAGTATTTAAAATTAAAATTGAATTACTTTAAAAATTATATATATTAAACGTATATTTAACTCTATCAAATGTTTGAATAAAAACTCGAACTCAAGACTTTGTCTTGAGCAAATAGGCTTCTGATCACTAGACCACAGGGATTGTTGTTGAACATGTCTATTACTTCTTGTCCTGCCAAGCGTGGCATAATGAATAGGTCATCACCCCCTTCCTGTCATTTTCCTCATCTAGAAACAGGATGCTTGTCGCAGATCTCTTTCCATTATTTTTTTGCCCCATCTTATGTTTCCTTTTGGTTTTTGTTGCAGCTTGATCTCATTTGTGCAACCAAGGGGACCGAAGCATGGATTGAAAAACTCAAGTAATTACGAACCCTTATGCATTTGCGTCGTTAATTTCTTTCTTAATTATTTTCTTTCTTGAGAGCTGCTAACTAAATTCAATTTAAATTCGTGAATTTTCAGGTGGAAATGGCTACAAAACTTTTCGAGCACAGCGTGGAGCCCTCTGTACTGTGGTGCTGATGATAAAGTAACAAAAGGGTTCTCCGGGTCGTTCAGAAACTTACACTTTTACTGGATTCTTGGAGCAGGCCATTTTGTAAGTTGACAAACAATCTACGCTGATCAAAAACATCTCTTACAATCTGCTGTCATATAGCCCTCATGGCCCCATTGGTTAGAATAAAGAGACTTGCTATCCCGATCAAGTTGCATATAATGCATTTTTAGGTGATGTAACCAAATATTATTTAACAAAATAAAATTTCAGGCCTGCATGTGTCCTTAACTCTGTTGTTTATTGTCTTTTTTTTTTTGTTTTTCTTTTGAGTGAAACTATGTTGTTTTTTGTTAGGAACCTTAATAACAGGCAGGCTATATCTTTATCCTACGACTGAAAAACAAAATCATGGATTTCCCTAAATTAGTGCTTATGTTGGAAAACAAAGATCAGAATCATGGGATCACACTTTTGACACTTATTAAAGGAAATTTATACGCTTGCATTTGCATACAAAATGTGCACGACAATGTATTTATGCTATGTTAGATAGCTGATCTAATGTGAATTTGTTCCTGTGACGTTTCTCACTTCGAAATTAATGAATAGAACTAAGACCTTTTTCTCTTGGGGCCAAGAGGTTAATTTCAGCAATTACGAAGATAAGATCAAAATAGTTTACTCAACAAACAGGCTTCGTTTAGTTTTTAAATTTTCTTAATTTCCATGTGACCATGTTTCCTAGCAAAGTTGATTTTACATTGTTGATCTAATATAT